>JZKD02S1673706.1:375499-388927 GCA_000966675.3 Picea glauca | reverse complement strand
ATCCCCTTTTGCGGATTGGTCAACAGACAATTATAATAGACAGAATAAGAAGTCGGCCCCAACAGTTAATAAGAAGACCCAGAAATATAATAAAGGTGGGTTTACCCACCCAGATTAAGAAGTCGGTCCTGCCAGTGAAACCCTTTCACACGTGCCAGTCTTGTATATATAAGAGGCTAGCGCCTCACTTTAAACACACAACTCACTTGCTCATTATCTTATGAGGCAAGCTGCAATTACCAGTTAGAGAGAGGAGAAGAAGAGTGGTGCATCTTTTGGAGAGGACTATCTGTATTGGTTTGAGTTATCTCTTGAAATTGTATTGGCAATTTATGATAAGGAAGTTTGTGCTGGGTTTTCTTCCCCTAGAGGGTTTCCCAGGATAAATGCTGTGTCTCTTGTGAATGTGGATTTCTCAGTGATCTTGTTCTTATGTTTCTCTTATCTATGGGAATGCAAAGAACTATAATAATGGCATAAACATCAACAAAAATCACTCTTTTTTCAATCCTGGATAATAGCCACATCCAACCAACCTTTCCATAATTGTTAGGTTTGAGAGTATAACCAAAGTACTTAATTTCGACATTCCAAACATGAGAGGAAAATATAAAAGAATGCTCCAAACTATTCCTTACTTGTGCCTCCATTTTAGGCAAATACAAGGAATATTTTGTAATATTAGTTTCCATCCCTGTGGCTAGACAATAATTTAGATAATCTCTTTGTAGTGTCAAAAGTCCTCTTCAGATCTGAAATAGAATAACATGACATCATCTAAAAACAATAGATGAGTTAGTTGTTCTCTCCATCCAATTTTAATTCCCAAGATTTTCCTTTGTATTCTAGCTTCAAGAATAGCTCTACTTAGACCTTCTGCAACCAACAAGAAAATGTATGGGGACAAAGGGAAACCTTTCCTGAGCCCGGTAAAATGTTTAAATAACTCAGATCTAGAACCATTAATTAAAATAACAAAGGAAGAGGACGTCACACAACCCATTATCCATTTGATCATAGGTAGATCAAAGCCAATCTGAATGAGAAGAAGCCTTAGATATAACCTAGACACCCTATCATAGGCTTTAGAAAAGTCTAGTTTGATAATTGTTGCAGGAATATAAGAAGTTTTAATTGAGTTCTATCTTTCCTAAGTAGTGACTATAGCCTCATGTATAAGTCTACCCTTTAGAAACCCAAAATTTTAAGAAGAAACAATGCTAGACAACACGGATTTGATTCTAGCAGCTATCTCCTTAAAGATAATTTTATAAATGAAATTACACATAGAAATAGGTTTGAATTCATCAAATGTATTAGGGAAATCCACCTTAGGAATCAGAGCTAAGAAGGTGAATCATAACTTCCCGACATCTTCCTAGTCTTCCTAATATCCTAAACAACTCTAAGTAAATAATCTCCAAGAACATCAAAGAAGTCTATACAAACTTTTGTAGACCACTCGTTAGGGCCAGGGCTCTTATCCTTCTGAAAAGTACTAGGTACAAACATAAGGTCATCCTTAGTCAATGGTCTGTAGAGAATATTATTCTCTTCATTAAAAAATATGGAAAAATATGGAAAAATATGACACAACTTTTAGTATCTTCCCTAAGTTTGCTCTAGCATGTTCCTTAAATATCTCCTTGAAGTGATGAACCCCCATATTTGCTAAATCATGGAACACTCAAACCTTGTTCCCATCCATGTTTGTTAATTCCCAAATAGTGTTGTTGTTTCTCACGTGCATAGAATTTTTTTGAAAGTAATTGGTATTCTGTTCACTAGCCTCAATCCACAAGGCTCAACTCTTGATCCTCCATTCTTTTTCTTTATCCAATAGAAGATTGTTCTTTTTTTGTTCTAATGAAGTAGACCTTTCTAATAGAGATTGTCTAAAGTTTCTAGTGAACTATTTAGAGTAAACTAGCTCTAGTTCTTTCTCCACTTTGCGAAGAAAGTAATCCCTCTTTTTATATCTCTCACTTTCCCACCGGGAGAATTTTTCTTTGACCAACCTTAATGAAGAATAAAATTAAACACTAGCAATTTCTCCCAACCCTCCTCATAATGCTTCCAATTATCCCTAACTAAACTCTAGAAATCATCCTCTTCATACCAACTAGGATTATATTTAAAATGAGCTCCAAGTTTTTCTCCATCCTTATCTAGTTCAAGTACAATAGGAAAATGATTTGAACATTTGACCTTGCCAACCCAAGTTTAGTACCTTTCCACATCCCTCCCTAGAAGAGAATTGTGTGCAAGAAACCAATCTAGCCTTTTAACTACCCCTCCTATACCATATCTATTATAACTCCATGTTGGCTGAAGCTGGATAGGATTTATGTCTACCCAACCCATCAATTCAAATTTGTTAAAAAAATAATGAGCTAGTCTATCTTTTTTGGCATTGGGATCCCAAATTTTATCCTTGTTCAAAGTCATATTCAGATCCACCCCAACAATGAGATTATCCACCTGAAAAAAAATTGTCCCATAACCATTGCTTACCCTCATAGGATACATACACATTGAGAAAGGTCAAAGAATATCCTAGACTCTTGCTATGTACAACTGTGAAAAGACCTCAACATACAACAAAATAGTTCACTAATGTAAGATTTTTATTATTAACCTAGTAATTATGCCACAAGAAAAACCATTTGAACCCAAACCATAGAAATACCAATCACCAAACATATTCTTCAACACAAGGATCGAAGGATCCCCTTTCCCTGTAGTTTTCTTGAATCATTATTGTAGTAGGATTGACCAACTCCACCAATCATTTGAGGGAGAGTTTTTTACCCCGACCCCCAAGCCTCTCACATTAACAAATAATATATTCATGGAGGAACTACCTTAGGTGTAGTTCCTTCTCTAAGAACCCCTGCGATGAGTCTATTTTTACCCTAGTGAACCTTCTTGGCTACTTTCTCTTGAGCCCATTTGAGTGTCGATTTGTTACCTACTTTTAAAGTGTCAGATCGCTTAATTTGGTCATATCCCAACCCCCATAGACCCCTGTATCTTGAGAGTTGTATCTAGGCCTTAGATGGTAGTGATCCCTCCCCATGGGAAGTAATGGGAGAACTAATATTAGTCACATGAGGAGGAACACAAGTTTTTCATATGTAAACTGTCGTGGATATTCCAATGGAACAGTCTGTCACAACAAATCTAATAAATAAAACTGAAATCTACACTATGAAGGTTAAATTCCTTTAGATTCCAAAATATTTAGTTATTGATTTTCTTCTTGTGCATGAAATAGATAAAAGGTGGAAAATAGAGAACAATAATATAAATAACACACCATTCAAAAAATAACACAAATATTTTCTATCAGAAACCCCTATGGGATAAAACCCAACTAGAAGGTGAGGCTACTCTGCTCTCTTTTCTCTTGTATGGAAATAATGAAAGTACAAAGGAGAATTAACTCTTTATAGAGTCACCTCAAACATGTGGCGTGTTAGTCTACTATAGAACATTAATCCCCTCTATTATGCTCTATAATTTCCCACTCCCAGTTGTTCTTCTTTGTTATGGAACAAAATACAATAACAAAGAATGTAACCCCTTCTCCTCCTAGTGGCCCGATATTTAACATAGCCTGATAGCCATCTAGGGGTAGGTTCATGACTTCCTCAACCCTCCATTGTGATAGGGTTTTGTAACTTCTAGAATATTCTTGAAATTACATATGTGGCTAGCCCCATATGCATTATTAATGAGGGCATGATGTGACATGCTCTCATACCATGGTGGTCAACACAATAGGTCAACTTGTGGGAGACATAAATTTTGCATACGAGCTCCATTTAACACAATTTTTACACCATTGGAAAGGTATCGATGTGTAGAATAGTGTCACAGGCTCCAAGCTAGGATGGGAAAGTTTTAACCCCCAAAATTTTTGTTTGATGTCTCAAAATGGCCCCGGAAGGGTCCGGACCCCAATTTTCCAAATTGGGACCTACCACTAAAATGGCCTCGCAAGCTGATTCCTCCAATTGTTTCCCACTATGAAAGAATTGAGATAGCTGAAAAATAATATAATGATCCAAGACATATCATACCTCTCCATTTAGGGAGGATTTTTCTCCCCAAAATCTTAACTGGATGAGGTGAGGAAATGTTTCCTCTACCTTCTCCCTGGAGTACCACTTTGCTTTGACTGGAATTTGTCCTTTCAACCCACCTTGCCAAAGGTCATGTTTCCCTTGTATTTTAGTTTTGGACCACTTCTGCAAAATTGTGTCCTCTGCCAACTCTACTTGAGCATATAGTCTTAAATCCTCTATGGAAGGTAGGACCTGCTCCTCCTCCTAATCCAACATGGAAGGCTCATAGAGTTTCAGATTCTCCACATTCACTACTGATTAAATGCACATGTATGGGGATAGACTGAGTCTGTAGGAATTATCTCCCACCTTTTCCGATACCTCACATGTACCATACCAAAAAGCCTTGATCTTATTACCAGGGCCTTGTATCATTTTCTTATTTAGTTGTAACCATAATGTGTCTCCCACTTTGGATGTTCTCTCTGTTCTATGCTGGTCATGTATAACCTTGTATTTTTCTTGTGACTTCTTCAGTGTCTCTTGTACTTGCAAATGGATTTTTCTGATATTCTCAACAATTTTTTCTACTTTTAATGCATCTCCTGTGAGGTCCTCCCTCACTCCTCCTTTCTATCCATACAAAACATCTAAGGTGAAGGTGGAAAATATCCAAAGCAAGTTTCAGAAGTGTGGATTGCTCTGTTGTAAGAATGTTGTACATAAATAAGATTTTCATCCTAGGTCTTCGGATGCTTCTGATTGTAAACCCTCAAAAGGTGCACCAAAGTTTTGTTGACTACTTCTGCCTTCCCATCTATTTCTGGATGAAATGTTATAGACCTCTTGAGCTTAGTGTCCATATTCTCCCACAATGTAGTCAAGAAGGTATTGAGAAATCTAGTATCCCTATATGAGATGATGGTCCTTGGTATCCCAAAGTGCATCCACACATGTTCAAAAAACTTGTTTGTTGCTTCTTGTCCAATGATGGTATTTTTACAAGGCATGAGAATGCACATCTTGCTGAACCTATCAACTACCACAAATAGTTAGTCATGTCTCTTCCTAGTTGTTGGTAAACCTCCCACAAAATATATGGAAATGATTTCCCAAGGTTGAGTGGGTACTAGTAAGGGATGGTATATATCTTGCTTCCTGTTACAGGGATTGCTGGTACAACAAAGTATACACCCTCTAATATACTCTGCTACATATTCTTGCATTCTGGGCTAGTAAACATACCTCTTTAAGTTGGAAATTTTCTTCCCAACACCAAAATGTCCTGCAACTTTGGAGGTGTGAGCCTCTCTGATAAGCTGCAATCGTTCACCTTTAGGGACATAGAGCTTGTCGAGCTTGTAGAATAAACCATTTTGGAAATGATAGTTAGCCCCTTGTTGTCACCTTCTTCTATATGAATTTGACCCTGTAGCTGCTAAAACACCTCCTTGAAGTCGTCATCTTCTGTGTATGCCTCTTTGTATGCACCAGGGGTAAAAGGCTCCATGTGCATCAGAGTTCCCAAAGCTATAATATTGGATGTGGGTGGCCATGAAAGCATGCATGCCAACTTATTGTGCTACCCTTCTTACACTTTATGACCAAATGAATTGTTGTAAGAACCCTATCCATTTGTAGTGCCTAGTTTGTTGTAACTTACTCAGGGCCTACAAATAATGGAGCGGTTGGTGATCTATGTGGATGATGGTATCCTTTCTCATTAGATAGTGATTCCACTTCTTGAAATCTTGTACCAAGGCATTGTGCTCATTGTCATAGGTAGGTTAGTTGAGGACCTCCCCATGAAATACTTCAGAATGATAGCATACAAACCTTCCTCCTTGCATCAAAACTATTCCCATGGCATACCCACTTGCATCTGTCTCCACTTCGAAGGGATTCTGCAATTTTGGTAGCACGAGCACTAGTGCTTGATTGATATTTCTTTTCATCTCATGTAAGGCCTTCTATTGATTCTACACCCATTGAAAACTCTTACTGCCCATTGTTAATGCATGGAGTGGTGCAACTACTGCTGAAAATGAATCTATGAAATTCTGCAAGTACTGTGCTACCCCAACAAAGCTCCTAACTTCTGTGCAATTTGTAGGAACTAGCCATTTCATGATGGCCTCCATCTTGAGCTTGCCTTCTCGATCACATACCTCAGATACACCAAATACTGCTAAGCAAATTCACATTTCTTGAGTTTGGCCAACAACTGGTGCTTCTTTAGGGTCTCTAACACCTACAAAAGATGTGATATGTGCTCCTCCTAGGTAGCACTATAAACCATTATATCATCCAAATAGACAATAACAAAGGAATCTAGATAAGGGTGTAAAACATCATTCATTAGTCTCATAAATGTAGCCGATGCATTGCATAAACCGAATGGCATAACCAACCACTCATACAAACCTTTCCTTGTCTTGAAGGCAATATTCCAGGTATCTTCTTCTTTGACACATACCTGATGATATCCTGATTTAAAATATAGCTTAGTGAAGTACTTGACATGTTGCAGTTGGTCCAACAGATCATCAATCCTGGGAAAATGGTACTAACTCTTCAGTCTAATCTTTTTCAATGCCCTGTAATCGATACACATTCTTGAAGTCCCATCCTTCTTGGGCCCAATTATGATGGGTGACCCACAAGGTTAGGTACTTGGTTGAATCACACCCTATTCCAAAAATTGTTGCAACTACTTCATTACTTCGTTTACTTCCAGAACAAATTGTCTATATAGCCCAATATTCGACAAGGGGGAGTCTGGATATAATTGGATTTCATGCTATAATTGGAGTCTGGCTAGAATTGGAAGTCTGACTATATTTATTTATAGAATTGATCAATTTCTTAGCTTGATTGGCACTTACCAGTGAAAATTTTTATTCACCTTTATGGGCGTTGATGATGATGTATTTCCCATCCTTGATAAGGCAGTACTGGTTGGCTCTTCGCATGAAAATCACATCCCTCATATACATGTAGGGCCTTCCAAATACTACTTCACATACATCCAGTTGTACTGCATCCAATTCTACTTCATCTATAAAATCATCACTTTCAACAAATTTAATCTTGCACTACTTTGTTACCTTGATCTATCCATCCTTGTTTACCCAACCCAATGGATAGGGGCTAGGATGATCGTGAACCTCCAATCCAAGCTTGCTGACCTGATCCATTGCTATCAGATTATCTTGTCAACCAGATTCACCCATAGCATATATCTTGGTCTTCTTGACCCGAATCTTGATGTGGAAGAGCTTGGTCATCTCCTTCTAGTCCTGGTGATGAAGGCTACTCAGATTCACCTCCTTTTGCATAGATGGCAGAAAATATTTCATCCACATCTGAGCTACTTTCAACCCGATTGCTCGAATATGTGGCTAGAAGGTTCTTTTTCTTTTCATCCTTCTTGCAATTCTTTGGGTTCATCTCTAGAGGTAGTTTCTAACACTTTTTCTCAGTGTGTCCATCAATGTTGCAATGATTGCAATGGTTGCTAGGATCCTTACATTGATGTGCAATGGCTACCATCTTCTTATCATTTCCCCCTTTCCACTTCTTCTTCCCCTCATTGGAAGCTTCCCGATGCTCTTTCTGCTTGGAACTGCTTGGTTTCCTTTTCTCATGGACTATGTTTTCTAGATACTATGTCTATACACATGCCTCGTCCATTGTCCTTGGATTGAAAAACATCACTTGTTTTCACAAATGGATTTGTAGACCCCCCACCAGGTTAAGGCATGGCCCTCTAACTTCAATCTAGCAAATGAAATATTTTGATATTCATCTATGTGGTGAACGCTAAAATAAATTTCTAGTTGTCGCAACTGATGATTCAATTTTAATGCATCGATCTCATTTTGGTATGGATTTATGTCCACTTTCGCTACCATATTGAATAGGGATTGTGAAGAGTTAATGCCACTCAAACTTGACTTCTCTTTCTTGGGTTCTTTTCACGACTCCTTTCCTAGGTCTTTTTGATCTCTTGATTTCCCCTCCGATATGATCTCTAAGTTAGAGCCTCCATCATCTCTGAATGGTCCAAGCTTGCTTTCTAGTTATACCATGAGGAGGTTCATATTGCGGTTGGTATCAGTGACCCGTGCTTCCAACCTCTCAAATATCTCTTCTATTGGATCTCGAGGGTTGTTATGAATATACTCGTCTGCCATGGCTAGGGTTTTTGCAACTTCTCTTTAAGTTGATTCCCGGATCCTACAACTTCCCAAAAATACCCTAAGAAAACTGAGTGTGATACCAATAGGATATATAAACTACCATGTATATTCCACTGGAACAATTAGTCACAACATATATGATAAATAAAACTGAAATCTACACTATGAAGGTTAAATTCTTTTAGACTCCAGAATTTTAGTTATTGATTTTCTGCTTATGCATAAAATAGATAAAATACAAAAAATAGAGAACAATAATATACAATCAAACACCATCTACATGATAACATAAATATTTTCTATGGGAATCCCTTATAGGAGAAAACCCAACTAGAAGGTGAGGTTGCTCTGATCTCTTTTCTTTGGTATGGAAATCCTGCAAGTACAAAGGAGAATGCACTCTCTATGGAGTTACATGAGACTTGTGGCCTGTTAGGTTGCTACGAAACATTAACCTCCTCTATTATGCTCTCTAATTCCCCACTCCCAGTTGTTTTTCCATGCTATGGAACAAAATACAATAACATAGAATGGAACTCTTTCTTCTGCTAGTGGCCCGATATTTAACATTGACCGATAAGCCATCTAGGAGTAGGTTTTTTACTTCCTCAACCCTCAATTGTGATAGGGTTTTGAACCTTCTAGAATATTCTTTAAATTACATACGTGGATAGCCCCATATGCGTGAATAACATGGGCACAACATGACATATTCTCTTACCATGCTGGTCAACACAATAGGTCAACTTGTGGGAGGCATAATTTTTTCATACGAGCTCCATTAATTGACTCGATTTTTTCACTGTTGGAAAGGTATCGATGTGTGGATTAACATCACATAATCCTATCTACGTTAGAAAAGTTTTAACCCCAAAAACTATTGTTTGATGCCTCAAAATGGCCCAGAAGGTTTTGGACCCTAATTTTCCAAACTGAGACTTGCCACTAAAATGGCCCTGCAAGCTTATTCCTCCAATTTTTTCCACACTAAATGCATCAAGATAGATGAAAAATAATATAATGATCCAATCCAGATCAATTTGTACAAATGAAGGGCCAAAATCATTAGACAAGCCAATAGAGAATGATCCTTCACCTCCTACATCAATCAGAGGACTAGAATTTGGAATCCCAAGACTCTTATGTATTGAGTGATCAAAACATATGGAATGCTAACTAGAATAAGATCTTGTAGTACTTTTAGATTCTAAGACAAGCAAGTGGGAAGAAGAGTTATATTTCTTACCCGAATGAGGGTCGACATGCATTCCTTTGTTCTAGATAGTCTCCAACTTGTTCCATTGCGAAATAGTAAAGTCTAGATCTCCACAAATGTCTGCAGTAGTATCATTTCAAACCTCCAACTATTGTGAACCACCAATTAATGGGATGAACATATCCCCTACTTCCAGATCCTTCAATGTAGAGGAACTTCCTTGTAAAACGTTTAGATCTTGTGACTTAGACCTAGACTTCACCTCCAATCCACCCCATTCCTTGGGATTCTCAATAGGTATATAAGAAGTAAGGGTAGTTCCTTCAACTACCACCACTTACACTTCCTTATCTTTTCATACTTTCTTCTAAAATTTCTTCCCACACTCTTCCACACCGTGTCCATAGTTACGACAATGCACACATTTGAAAGGGATGTTTGGGTAATATAAGATTTGAGTATAAGACTGGTCACCCACGACCAATTCTATGGATTCAAACAAACCTTGTCGAATATCAAGATCAATTAGAAAATGAGCCATTGAGTGTGAAGAGATAGATTTATAGCTATCATTTGCAGTGATATAATTCCCTAGAGCATCCCCAATCACCTTCAATATAGAATCAGACTATAATTCAATAGGTAAGTTGGGAAATCTGACACACATTGGGGTACTAGTTTCAAATTATGCCTGAGTATCGAACAATGGGTGCCATGGTTTAATGGATATGATATGCTTATCCATGAACCAAAAATACTTAAGAATTCCGAGGGCATCATCCTTGCTCCTGAAAATAAAGCCTAGACAATGACGTGCCAACAAATGGACTATAGGGCCGTAGCGAATAAGTGGTTCCCATTCTCATTGGGTTCAAGAATTTATCAAAGAAATAGAGACTCGATGAACACAAAACTTACCAAAAACTATTCAACTATCCAAATTCATTGTTTGGCTCACCCTAAGATCCTCACCGACCACCAAGGAGACACCTCCTCCTCTTGATTTGATTACCCTTTTTTTTGCCAACCAGTAAATATATTCTGGGCCTTGGGACGATAGCTTTGCAAATCTGCAAGTTCTAATTTCTCCCCCACAAACCCTAGACTCACAACAAAACATGGATCTCTTTGGGTGGCCAAGTCAAAATGACTGATACTGAGGACGAGAGTAATGTGAACCTATGTAAAGCACCCAACAATAAAAGTGTTCACATGATATTCACCCTCTGATGCCAACGTGGAAGGAAAAAAGGCCTTTTTAGGATAGATTAGATCCTCCTCTAAGCCAACGAAACTGGACACTAGTAAATGATTATCAAACAATACATCCACTCCATTCCCGACCCACTTTCCTAAGGTATTATTAATTGAAGGATTATCTAAGAAACCCCCCATGATGATAGAGGACTAAGTCTCTAAGTCTCCAACAATGAAGGCGAGCAAAGTATTTGATCCTGAAAGAGTGATTCCTCTGAGTAATCCACGAGCTAGATTTCATCCTCCATTCTACTATCTAAAATCAAATTTTTTTAGTCATTATGGTGAATGCATAAGATATGGTGTTGGCTAAAGGTTCTACCTTTTGTTTTTTTTGTCTGGAATCTGGCGATGTAAATCTGGACAAAATCACTATTTTTTGTTGTTTAAATTACGTTTCTGAATGAATAAATAGATTCATTGTGCTAAAAAATCATATAAAATTAACCACTCAAATCTGGAAATCCAACCATTCTTCACTAGATTTTGAGTAAAATCACACTGAAAAAATCACCGAAAAAAAAACCAAAAAATATGACATTTTCTACTTCCATTGTCTCGACTCCTTTGTTGTCGGTGATATCTGTAACGACCCCACAATATCTTTATTTATTTATTTTTACTGGGGGAATCGACAACTCGTGATTGTCGTACTCGCGTGACACAGGGTCGATCCCCGTTGGCTACCACTATAACCCTAGGTGCAACCACCCAGCCCGCAAGAATGTCGCACGAGTAAATCCGGGTGAGAATCGAACATGAGACTTCATTTTACAAATTTCCTTCCATTTACACGGCACTTGCCAATCCATCTACACCCGTGCGACCCCCCACAATATCTTTATTACTCAATATTAGTCAATAAATATTGTTTTCCGATGTTGCACTGGTACGTTGAGTCTCATACTTTATGAAGGAATTTCAGGGTTTTATAAGGGTTTCTAGAGTAGATTCGTCACCTCCCTGCCATAAAATGGTTCTATCTGTAGTTTATTTTTGGATACCATCCGCCGAGAATAACCTCAATTAATGCTTCTAGCCATTATATAGCCTACTTCCACAATTGTAGAACTAGGGTTTCAACATAAAAAAAAACATGCATAGAAGATCCATTGAGTAGAAATCTTAATGAACTCAGAAATAGTTGAGATTAATTTAGTAACGCAATTTTTTTGAAAATCGAGAATAGATTTGAACTCAGTGTTATATAACAATTAAATGTTAATTGGGTTTAGTTCAGAGTGGTTTGTGTTGAGGGGTGTTGTCTTCACTGAGATTCAATTCTTGCAAGTGACATGTTGATCTCTTAAATGACCAAGTTGAAAAGGCTTGGGCTTTCTACAAAATGTATTTAATGTTTTGAGGCTATGCTCCATCCAGAGTTGGGGGCAAAAACTTTGCCTAATGGTTAAGAACCTTTTTAGACTTTAAGAGTCAAATTGTTAAGGGGAGGAGGTCCTTTGTCCCACAAACAAGGGAGTCTCATACACCAATTTGATGTCTGGATTAGATGTGACCTTATAATTAGATTATTATTATAATTATAAAAGGAGAATACCATCAATTAAGATTTTATATGGTTGAAAAAAAAATCATAAAAAAATTAAAAACTTAAGAAAAAATAAAAAAAATTGATAAACACGAATAAAATTAAAGTGATGAAGATTCAATTAAATCAATTTTATATGGTTAAATTAACCATTAAAATAATTAATAAATTAAAAAAAAATAAATCATTTGATTAACAAGATTAATTACTAACGGGGATCACTTTAATTTTACTATTTAGTTAACCAATTTCACTATTTTCCCTTTAATTTATTAATTTTCATTAACCATTAATTCCTTTAATAATGAATAAATAATTCCTTTGATAGTGAGTGGAGACATTCACTCTTGGGTAAGATGCTGATATTCTTTTCTCATATTTATACAATGGGGTGAATACCACTTGATCAGTAACAACAATGCATGTTTACTAGTTATGAATCTTCATTCCCAAGTACCACTTGATCACCAACAACAAATCTGAAATAAATAACAAATTCCTCAAATAAGGAAATAAATAACAAATTCCTCAAATATTTAAGGAAACTAGGCCTGAAAAGATTTTTAACAATTATCATACTATATAAACAATACTTAATTTTTGTTTACATCCAAACACATATAAACCTAAATATCCAAAAGCAGCGAATGAGAATATCCATTAGGACGTGTCATTATCAAAGTAAATTTAAGTGTAAAATATTTAAATTAATAAAGATATTAAAATTAAATATAAACATTAAATTTTAAGTTTACAAAATAAAATTAATTTAAAAAATTAGTAATATTAAAGAAAATAAAATCTATTAGAAAATAACATGTTCTAAAATATATAGTAGATGATTTACTTATGTTCTAAAATATATAGTAGATGATTTACTTATGAGAATGTGAGATGGGATTTTTGGTGCTAATAATAATAGAGGAACATTTAGATAATGTTATCTTTCTAGTACTAACAATTATATTGGGAGACATTTTGATACTTTGCTAGGTTTGTGTGAATGAGCAACTCAAATTTTTCTCGATTGATCTCTTTCTTATGTCAACGCAACTACGACCCATGTTGTTGCAACTACTCCTCATGTTGATGAGTCTATTGAATGCCCCTCTCCAACCAAGAAATCCTCTCTAA
>JZKD02S1673706.1:361047-371484 GCA_000966675.3 Picea glauca | reverse complement strand
AAGTTAATCAAGAAACCCAAAATGATGTTGACCTCTTGGCCTAAAACCCACATATGCAAAATTTTGAAATAACTCTATTTGAAGCTCCAACACTCTAGTTGCTCTCAACTCTTTAGTCGAGCCCAAAATACTCTCTACTATATTATGACAGAGGTGCTTAACTGAATCCCTCCTCGGATCAGCTCCAAACTCCTTTCTTCCATACGACCGAGTGCCATAACCTTGCACCAAGCCCCATTCGCCGACTCCTTTAACCTTTGGTGGTAAGCCCCTTTACCACATATGAACTTGGGCTAACAGAGTTCATCCTCTGTTGGCACCTAACTCCCAAAGACCATTGGACTCCCTCGTCGGATTATATTCGTCGGAATTCCTCTAGGTGATTCTCTTCGACCGTTTGGACTCCAATGACTCCGACGAACTGCAAGTTCCTGACAGGTCGAAACTCTCTAATCGGAGTTTTTTGGAATAGATTCACTCCGATGGATCCGAGCTTTGATAGTTCGGATCTGACAAACTATTTCCATGTGTCCCACTCCAGAGTCGTCGATCTGGAGACTTCGACGAAAACATACTCTGAACAAACTCTCCTCAATAGAAGACTTCCGTGTGCCTCCTTCTTGAACCATTGATTTGGTTCACTCCGAACATATCTAGACCATTTTTAGGGTCTTCCTTCCTTCCGAATTTCACCCCTCGAAGTATTAGTCTCTAGTTTGTTTTTCGATTGTTCATAGATTCTGAAGGTCATTATATTCTCTACCTCCTCGAGTATCGTCTCTAATCCAAATTCAAGAGTTGTATCATCGTTGATCCTTCTAGTGATCAATGGTGGGTATTTACTTCATTGACTCGATCCAATGGCATGGATCTTGAGATAAATCCATGGCCATGACTTGATATTCAATTTGATCCGAGGGTCACTATTACTCAACGCTTGCAACAACGAAATCTATTCTTATCTAGTATTCAACCCTTGACTATTCATCCATGACGACAAACTAGTTTATCTCACCAATTCGATTATGATCTACCTTAAATCAGATTAATCAATTATGCATGTTCTGAATTGAGGTTCTTAACACAACTTAAACCCTCAAACCTGCAAAAACAACTCTGAAGAGTTCTATATGTATTTCAATCACTTAGTATATCGTTTAACGATCCATAGAACACAAATATGATGGAAGGATATCCAAAGCTTCACATTAACACAGAGAAGCAATAAACACAATGATTCTATTGATGAATCTCTATACATATATTTACACGAGGCCTTCTACCTTCCTGACTTGATTTACATTTGATTGGCCTTTTCCGCTCACACCTCTCTATCTTATCTTTGTCTAACTTGGCCATGTCTCGTTTCCATGCCCATAGGCTTACATATTCATACTCAAAGGATTATGATACCTAAATTTGGTTCAAATTGTAAAATATCTCCACTAAAAAATTCCTTCGATCCCTTGGATCCATAATATCTTCAAGATATCTACACATCACCTTATATTTATTTAGATCTCTACAAAGAATCGACGTCTTCTTAAAAAAAATAGATTTGATTACATATTACATTTCAATCAAATCCAATCCTAACTCATGTAGACCTTCTAAAATACATAGAAAATACAATAATTTAGAATTAGGGAATCCAAACCCTTAGTAAACTCACAGACCTCTAAGGCCTAATCAACAAGGTTGATTTTGGAGGGAAAATGGTTCTGCATTAGACTCCCAGAAATAAAATTTTCATGATTTTCTGATATTGTGTCTTCAACTGCTTCACTCCTCTTTGATCCTATTGTTGATGTTTTCCACCTTCTTTGCTTCATAATTTATTTACTGTTGTCCTCCATCTTCCAAGATCCCAAACTTTATTTTGTTGTTGCTCATTCAGTTTTTTGTCCTATTGCCTCATCTTTGTTTGAGGTTTTCCAGGATTCCGTATCTTACTTTCTTGCTTGATTTTCACCTTGCTGATATAATCTCTCTTAGTCGACTGCAATTTGTGGTTGATTTTCCTTCTCATCCCATGGTATCTCCACCTGGACTTCTTCATCATCATCTTCCACATTTCATCAATTTCGATGTCCAACTCTGCCTTTTGTTGCCTTTGTCCTTCATATGGACTCCACATAGTTTTTTCCAACTCCTTTGCCTCATTTCCTTTGATGTTCTTAAGTCCATGGAAATACTCTTCAAAGTTTGTAACTTCACTCAGGATAAGTCTTCCATTTTTCATATTTCTCCATTCTTCCTCATACACTTCTCCAAAAGCATTTGAGACATTCAGATGTCTCCTCCAACTTTTTTGATTCTTTATGGAATATTGATTGCTTTCATAACTCTCACCCTTGTCTGTACCTGCACAAGAAATAAACATATTTCAACAAACACATTTCCTTTCTAATTCTTGAAGCTCATCATCAACAAATGAATGGTTGTTAACACCCCATATTTTTCTTCATTGCATAGGTAGTTTGCTACTTTATGAGTTCTTCCTTGAATTTCTGAGTTGTCTTTGGTAGTCTCCTAGTTACTTTCATCCTCATTTCCTCTCAATACAATCTTTTGATCTGCATATTTCTACTGTGTATGTTGCAAAATTCCATCTTCACAAGACAACTCTATGTGTTGACCTTCAATTTCTCCCTTCACCATGCCGCAATTAAGCATTCTTGGATGATCTATGCCTCCAACTATTATGCAGTCTCTTTCTCCTTTAGGATTCTCTATTCATTCTTCCAACAATCTTAGTTCTTCCACATAATCCATTAGCACTACATCTAAATGTTGTCCTTCAATTTCTTCATCTTCAAGGTTGTCTTCATGAGACATCTCTGTATGATTCACTGTTATGATAGGTTCTTGCTCTTGTCCCTCAATCTCTACACAACTTTGTTGAAAATGATCATGATCTTGATCACCTTCACGAGACAATGTTGTCTCTTCCTTCTTCATAACATATTCTTGGCTCTCCTTACCTACAAACACACACCCATAATTAGTTTTAAAAACATAGGAACCTATGGTCTTATTTGATGCCTCTGACATCATCCTCACATGTTGATTTAAACTCTTCTGATAGTCGATGAGACTCTCAATAGGTCTCCCATCAACATCTCCATCTTCATCCTATTCAAGGAATAATCCCTACTCGGGTTCACATATGTGAAATTCTTCTTCTGTCATTGAACTCTATATAAGCTCAAATCCTCTGAGTTTCTCTTCCTCCATCCAAGCACTCAATATGTGCTTCCTCTTACTCTTCAACTTTTCCTCTATCCTAAGGAAAACATTCATCTTGTGCATCAATTTCCTCAAAAACAAATGCAGAATAGGCCACTTGAAATTTTTCCTCACATTCCAACCTTGTCTCTGGTCTTCATTACTTTCCTGTAGCAGCTCCATAATTATATTGAGTCTCTCATTTAACTCAACACGTTCTTTTTCAATTTCCTCTTGAATCCTCTTCTTTTTTCCAATTGCTTTGGCATTCTCCTTCCTCTGGTTCTAACTTCTTTATGAACCTATGACACGAATATAAATATTCATCTCATCTCATCCTATTATGAGATTCTCCTCTCACACTGTGAACTGCATCAATCCTTCCTCTGTAGTACGTCTCCTCACCTACTACCCAATATCTCATCAAGATTCTCTTGAACTTAACCTTTTGGTATTACCGGTTCTCTCCACTAGAACCTTCTAAGCATCCTCTACTCTTCTCTGGATATGCACCTACTCAGACTCTTCTGAGAACTTCTATCTTTCTCCTTACTTCCATTATTTAGCTAGAAGTGTTTACAACATCCCTTGCTGCAAGGTTCTTTCTTCCACAAGCTTATTCACTTGAGAGCTTCGGTTGCTCCCTCTTCCTCTGTCATAACATATCTAGCTGTAATGGATGCTACCATTCATTTATCCTCCTCCTCCTACCTGCAAACATAAATATGTTTTTACTAGAGTTAATTAAAATCATAAAATCTATTACCTTCAAGATCTCTTCCAAGATATTGTCTTCCAAACACCTCCTCCCAATTCTTCTTCTTGGTTGAATGGCCTCAATTCTGAAATCTCAAAGTTCCTCTCCTTGAAATTTGTTTCCTAGCTCTATATTTCTTACAGAACTCCAAAGAGAGTTATTACTCTCTAATACCACTTGATGAAATCAAGGGTCACATTTTCTCGTGCTCTGATACCACTTGATGCTGATCTCTCGGCCTAAAACCCACATATACAAAAAATATTTCGTGTGGGGCATGCTCTACAAGTTCTCTCTCACAATGTGAAGGAAATGATCATATTTCCTCTAACTTACAGCTAAATCCAAAAGGTTAATGGGAAGGGCTTAGTAGTTGAATAACCAACCACCCTCAATGAATGTAGATATGGAAAAGCCGATGGGTCTACAGGATTAGTGACAACTACATATCTATAGGATTAGTGACAACTACATATCTACAGGATTAGCGACAACTACATAAACAATATATCTACAAGATTAGTGGCTACAAATTAGTGGCAGCTATAGGAACAACACATCTATAGGATTAGGTTCAACATAATCCCATATTACATTTATTTCTTGTGGCAACAAGATTTTGATAATATTTGTTGTCTTGGAGCGAAGAGTTTCTCTCTTTGTCAAATTGAAGTCATAAACAAGTCTTAGGTTTGATTCTTCAAAAATGAATCAGTATCAATTTTCATGGCTTGTTCCCATTCGGGTCTTCCTTCGACATCAATGTAGGTAATGGGATCAAAGGTTTCAAGGACCTGAGTCATGAGAGAAACATTGGCATGTTGCTTCTAACTTTGGGTCTATCGTCCGCAGGATGCATCTCCAACATCAGCTCCAGTGGATTCAATGGTCTTGGTAGTCCAATAAGGTAGACAAGAAATAGGTGAATTTTAGTTCACTTTAGTAGAAAGATTAGAAGTTGGAGGTTTTGTAGTCAGTGGACTAGTCGAAACATAATATGTTGGACTAGTTGACTTGGAAATCAATGGTCAGGTTGAAATAAGTACGAGATTCGACAGATGAATTCAAGGATTGAAGAGAGCAGCAGGAGAATCAATGTCCTAGACAACATCAAGGAGAGGATCCTGCACCAATCCAAAGGAGGAATTCAAAAAATTGACTTCGAAATACTTCTCATCAAACTGAACATTACATCAAATAATAATTTGTTGTCAAATAGGATCAAATAGTCTATAGGCTTTCAACTCTTCAGAGTATCCCATCATGATGCAAGCATGACTCTTTGTATCCAATTTCTTTCGACAGTCATCATGAATATGGGGCCAAGAAACAAATATGAACACATAGAGGTGTCCAATAGAAGGTTTCTTCCCATACCATCATTTGACCGGAGTCATGGAAGGAAAGGCTCAATCAAGATGTGATTGAGTAGATAATTGGCACAATACACCACTTCATCCGAGAAGAGAGGAGGCGGGTCTTTAGCCTGCAAAAGACATCTAGCCATTTTGACTAATGTCTGATTCTTGCATCCTGCAACTCCATTCTATTGTGGTGTGTGAGGAATTGATCTTTTCCGGTCAATACCATATTGAAGTAGGTATTCTTCAAAGGGTCGATTAACATACTCACCGTCATTTTTAGATCTCAATCACTTAATGGTTCGACCACATTGATTTTAAGCAAAGGCTCAAAATTCTTTGAACTTCTCAAAGACACAATTTTTATTCTTCATGAAAAAGACCCATGTGAAACAAGATAAATCATCAATGAAATTCAAAGTGTACCTCGCACTTTCCAGTGAAGGTAAGTTGATAGATGAGACATCATTGTGAACCAGTTTCAGTAGGTTTTGTGCTCATCACACTTGTCTAGAGTTGAAAGGTGCTTGATGATGCTTCCCAAGTACGCAACCCTTACATACACCTTCCGGAGGAAACACCTTCGGTAAAATGACAACCATGTTCTGAGTTTCCAGTGTTTGTAGACTACGAAAATTTGGAGGGTCGAGTCATTCATACCAAATTCGACTTCTCTCATTAATGTGAGCAATGAGTGCACATCTGGTTCCGATTCAGGTCGAGTCGAGTCACAAAAATTGTATAAGTTGTTCGTCAGGTCCAAAAGCCTCTCAACAACAATCAACTTTGCTTTCTTTAAATCCTTAACATAGAACTGATCTAGACAAAATTCCACAATATTACCAGTCTGAGTCAACTGAGCAACATAAAATAGATTGGCAGTGAGATTTGGTACATGATAGACATTGACAATTTTACCATGTCAACAAGCTACATCACCATGACCAACAAGAAAAAAATAAAAATCATCAACAACTTGGATTCTACTTTCTTCGGCTTTATTCAGTATCGTGAATAAAGTGGCATCCTTTTCCATGTGATGAGTGCACTCAGAGTCGACAACCCATTCATTTTGTGTTTTGTGAGACATCAAAGCCTGAGAAGTCCTGACTTGGAAGGTAAAATTATCAGTGGGTCGACAAAAAATCAATGTGTCTCATTCAATCCTCTTAACCTTATCCTATAAATAGTCTCCCTTCTTGAAGCATTTCTTCTCGACATGTCTAGTCTTTCCACAATAACGACATGTTTTCTTCTTTTGATTTCATTGTGGTTGTCTCTGGGGTCCCTGATCAATATATGGAGGTTTCTGTGCATATGCATGAGTCTGCACTCTATTCATGGAATCCATATTTCCCTTTCCCTTGAGAAAGTGGGATTGGTTCTTACCACCAATATTTCCTTCTTCAAGCAACCTATGCCGATCAATGATCAAAATTTCACAAAAAAATTCAAAGGAGTATTCCTTACCATATTTCTTGCGTGCATACCAGTTGGTGTGGAAGGTCGATATGAACACATCAAATGGTGTTCTTAAATTTATCAGGACTAGCTCAATGAGTTTTCCATCCTTCTTCTTGTATTTTTCTCCACGTTTTCTCAACTTCAACTTCTGTTCTTTAACACACACTAAATAGTCCTCCATTATTTCAAAGGAATGATGATCTAGAGAGATCAACTCTTTCTCCAACTGCATGACTTGGATTTCATCGACTCGGTCGAACAAAGTTTTCATCTTCTTCTAGACCAAATGCGGATAGTCAAGTCCACTGAGATGAAAATGAATTTCCTGAGTGATGTAGGTTGTGATGACCCCTATAACCTCATCCTTCTTTCCATCCATGGATATTTTTTTTGAGGCAATCATTGGATCTGGGATCACGACCTTAGTATAATGCCACAATCCCTTACTTTTGAATAGATTTTCCATATCTTGAGCCCATACTACATAAATTGATATGGTCAGAACAATAAGATTGATCTTTGAAGCCATCTTCGATATCAACACATACTAGTTTTGTTTCCATAAGTTCCAATCAACAAACCACCGGCTCAGACTCAATCACTCAACAAATCTGACTCGGTAAGGTTTGTAGATAGTAGGTTGAGGTTTTCAAACCATCGGCTCTGATACTGTGTTGGAGAATGGGGTGGAACTCAATATGAAACAAAGAACAAAATGTTGCAAATAATAGAAGATGGACAAAAAATTTCGAAGAAGAGAGGTGGCGTCTAAAGACACAGTTACAACACTTAAGCATAATGCACCATGATCAAAACATCACATTGCATATTGCACATATTGATCTACATTATCTATTGTGCAATCTCAAATCACACTTCACGTACATATATAATGACCCAAGGGGCCTTCTTATATAGTCTCAAGATCCAATTGACTCGCACAAAATCTGAAAGATCTTGTCCACATACAACGACCGACAATTAGAGTCGGTCCCATAAAATATGCTATGGCAATTCCGCTCTTCTAGATTGGACCCAACCGACTATCCATCCAACACATAGTCGATTGCAGGGTTGGTCAATCCATTGCCCGACTATCTTCATCTACTCGTCAACTATCTAACCAACATGTATGTCGACTACTCGACCGACTTTGTCTAGATGTAGGTCGACCTATTGACTGACTAAACATAGAAGATGTGTGATGAACCATCAATGCTTGATGTTCCAACATCTAGTAGATCCTTTTGAACTTTTGTTAAAATATTTTATGGATTTCATAACATTGGAACAATTACTAGATTTATGTCTCATTGATGTGAACTACATATTGATAAATTCATAAATAAGAAAAAAACAAATAAATAAATAAGACACAAATCAGTGGCCTCAATCACTAGATAAAGAATGTTATCAAAATCAAGTGGTTACATAGTTGAAGGTGCTTATATAGAAACTCAAAATGACATAATCCTAACAATTCCCAATTCCCAATCTTCAACTTTGATTCTTTGATTACTATGAGTTTGTATCTATTAAGAATACACTATGCAATCCTAATACATAGTCATAAATTGGACCAATGCTATAAAGCATCATGTTTGATGGATATTACTACATGGATATACAACTAGATCTCCAAGACTCACCACTAAATGAAACAAACCAAAATTAATATTTTACCACACTAATATCCTCTCAAAGCATACAAGAAAGTTTACTATTTAAAACTAGTAAATAGAAAAATATTAAGAGAAAGGTGTCTTCTCCTCTATTCTTCATATGAATAAAATACTAGTAAGATAAGATAATTGTATTAGTTTCCAACAAATGACCATAAAAGGAGAAAAGTAGAGATGCATTACTCTTATTTCCTCAAGTCTTTTAATAAGATGGAAAAGCATACCAAGATATCTCCATTTGAAAGTGAGCAACATGTGACTGCATTTCTTGTCACTCCACTAACTGCACTGGGATGATAATTACCCCCTTTTATTATAGTAGACAAGGACTTATGCCTCTCTGAAATTTTTTCCATTTCTAATCAATCCATTGCATCCTTCCCATATGCCAATTCCAAAGAAATTGAAAAATGATTGGTTTCATTTCTTTTACCCCAAAGAGGTTCATCGACTATAACTATTCTAAAAAAAATGTGAATTTCTAAAACTTTCCAATAAGATGCCAATCATTTTATCCTTTTCTTGTAGCCTTCCATCTTGATTAGATATTCACTAACATATAGGTCCCCTCCATTATCTGGTTTATCTTTTTAGGTAGATGTAACACTCTCTCCTAAAAATCAACTCCATTATCATTACCTGTTCCATCTATATTCCACTCATAAGCAACATAATTTGACTTTGGTTCAAGATTAGTTTTTCTTTTGATAACTTTCTACTTAGAAAATCTATTGTTGCTTATTACTAAAACAATTTTTAAAGGTGTAATGATTTATTTTACTTCTCTATCATGTGATGATATGTAAACCAATATATGAGTTTATTCTCTTACAAAACAAAAAAGTGGACACATTAATAAGATGATATATTTTTTTACATAAAATATAAACATGTTTTCATTCTAATCCATAACTGATGTCTAAAATATGTATAAAACCAACCCTGACCACACAAAATTCCATGTTGAACAAGATTTTCAAACCTAGAAAGACAAAGTTAGATCACAAATGTATAATTGGATCTAAATATGGAGCATTGTGCTTATTTTCAATGATCCACACATACCCTTGGGATAAAATCCCTTTATGCCCTTAATTTATGAATAATTGGAGAGAGTGCTCAACCTACAGATCTTAGAACAACTAATCATCCAAATAAAAGGAAGAGTGTCTCCTTTATTATGATGGTTTTGCATGTATTGTTTTCAATGGTGATATTGTTGGTCAAGGATCTCAATATGTCCTTCATGATGTTGAGATTTTAATAACATTGGTTTTACCACACATCATTGCTTCTATTCATAGGTAGTTTTCATCCGATTGAGTCCTTAGATTTATAGCTATATGAAGGCACTTTGAGTGATCTAAGTTATGTGAGTTGTTTTTTGGTTAATGGTGCAATTGATGTTGAGAAATCAACCTTTTGGGAACAAGGCTATTAGGGCATTGGAAAATAATGAAATGAAAGGATGAAAGGGTAATGACTCACCCAAATCGTCTTTGGATGGAAATCCAACTAACTTCAAGAGTAGAGATCAAGTTCATGATCAACAAGTCTCTATATGTCCAATTTTATACAACCTGTGGCTATGGAAATTGTATCTACTAGAAAACCATTTTGTTTTATTCATCATGTACAAAGGGAGTATGTTTATCTATATAAGAGATTTGATGTTTATCAAGATATATGTCTTTTAAATTATGAAAACTTTGTCTCCTCTACAATCTAGGTTCCTTTGTTCCCCCGATTTCTTAATAGAAAAATCCCTCTAGATATACAACTTTATCAACATACCTTAATTGTTGAAAATATGTCTAACCTTGAATATATATTTTTTTTGGATAAAAATGAGAATACGACATAATAATTTCTGCAACACTAAAAAAAATGTTGTTAATCATCTTTGGATGGAAATTAAACTAACTTCAAGAGTAGAGATCAAATT
>JZKD02S1673706.1:271196-334854 GCA_000966675.3 Picea glauca | reverse complement strand
ACCAAATGGTACAAGTAGCCCCTGGCTTAGTATCTATGGCATAAAATAAAATTTATCTTCTTTGAATACATACTGACTTGTCTTTAACCAGTCTCATTTTTCTCAAACTTCAAACTTCCATTGTTAAGTAATTGACATGGTGAAAATTATTCAAGTCTCCAAATGCTTGGGCTAAATGCAAGATGAACACACATTGTCTGCCTACTGAACTAAGTGCATAATTACAATTTTGACAAAATGAGGTTGTATTCTAACATAATGTGAGAGGCCATGACAGAATACAAGTAACCCACTGCTTGAAATTTTATCTTTTAACTGAAATAATTGCTTCTGCAACATAGCTCTGCATTTTTCCATGAAACCCATAGGCCTAGTATGTATGAACTTTGAAGAACATGGTGCTGGACTGCAGGAACTGGTGTTATAATCAAATATATTTCAATGCGTTTTTTATTGAGATGAGATGAAAATGAAGGTGCTGCAAGCAAGAAAAGGAATACAGTGATCATAATGCATCTCCATGATAGTATCCCAGGAACCAAAGCATAAGAAAAATACGGTACAACGCAAAAACCAACCAAGTTGATTAATTCAAATCAACAGTTCAGTATACAAATGCAAGGTGGTCATCAACAGTCATGGATAAGCGCCTTTAGGGATGTAATACATTACATTTTTCTGCCAGCCAACATGGAGAAGAAAGCTACTCAAGGGACTCTTAGTCTGTGCAAGAGGATTTCTTGATGAACTCAATGCAGTCCGCAATGGCCTCTGTATAATGCGAGTCTGGGGAAAAGTGGCCTGGATAGCACTTGACTGCGGAAGGATGGTGATTCCTCACACAAGATGAAGAAGGAGAAGAAGATACATTCTTTGAGCTTGAACGAAAAACAGCACGCATGAAACGTTCCAGCATCCTCACTGGGGACACACTGAAACTCGAGCTCCTGCACAGCCTTGGAATACACAGCCTGATCCTCAGTCTCCCGCATGCTTTCGCCTTACATTTTTTGCTTCTACTCGTATAGCCCTTCTCCGGGCTTTCAGCAGCCTTCTCCAATACATCAGGGCTGAAACTCACACATTTGGACCCTTTCCTTGACATGGGTATTCTTTCTTCTGATCGGTATACTTACTTTCTGAGTATATCCTAATCCCCAGGACTTTATGAGGCCTTGACCAAATATACTTCCTGAAAATTTTTGAAAATTTGATCGAGTATACTTAACTGAACTATGCTCTC
This sequence comes from Picea glauca, assembly GCA_000966675.3. Taxonomy (NCBI): domain Eukaryota; kingdom Viridiplantae; phylum Streptophyta; class Pinopsida; order Pinales; family Pinaceae; genus Picea; species Picea glauca. The sequence goes on along the minus strand of JZKD02S1673706.1, from coordinate 333,611 downwards.
TCAAGTTCTTCACCAGAACTACAGCATAACTTTGATCAAATATACTTCCTGAATAGATATGTTTTCACCAAGCCAGGGTGCCTAAAAAGCATGGAGTCAGGTTTGAACCCAGCTCAAGGTAGAAAAATCAATCCCACGACATGATTTTTTATCAAATATACTTTGTGAGTATATTTGTTTTGATGAGTACACTGTGTGAGTATATCACCAGGCCGCCTGCAACTTAAGATTTTTACTGCTGGGTCTTCTCAATTTTTGCATCTATGACCGATTATTCTTTCTGTTGCCAAAGGAAAACGTGTACTGAGCATCTCATTTCCTTCTTTCCTTTATCACAGAGCTGCAGTAATGGATGTACTAAATATTGGATATGAAATGTATGTTAAGCTGGCATTGGCCGGAAAACAAACTGTGCATTAGATGTAGAAATGTTATGGTTGCAAGGAACAGAAAAGACAGTGTGCTGTCTGGAGAAGTGACACTGTCCTGAAAGAGGTTGTGGAATCCTTGATGATGCTTGAGAGGAGTTCTTTGAGGACATTGGCAGTAGTCCCTAGGTGGAAAAAAACAAAATCCAATAGCCTAAATAAGTAGGTTTGAAGAGATTATGGAGGGAAATCAGGCAGTGCAGCCGGTTTTTGTAGCTGTACCTGTAACAAGCCTTGGAACATAGAGAGTAGTGAATGGCGCATTTATAGAGAAATAAGTTGATTAGGAAAATACAATGTTGGTATGTCATATCCACTTGCTTGACTCATTCATCTACTGCAACTGGGATACGAACATTGGAAGTGTTAAGGCGATCGATCTTAATGAGGTTGTGGTCCAATATTGAATCATCAGTTCACTAATTTGATTCTTGCAACTAGGATATTTACACAATTAGTTTGATTCTTGGTTGACTCATCAATCTACTCATTTGATTTTTGCAACTGAGATATTTACATCATTAGTTTTGATTCTTTCTACTGGGATATGAACATTTGGAATGTAAGATCTTATTATTGTCAATGTTAACAAAGCTTTCCATTACAATTATATTATTGTTTGAGTTTGTATAAGATGATATCCTATACATAATTTTCTCAAAATAAGTATCCATCAAACTAAATACCTAAGCTGAAAAGAAGTGCAATTCCCATAAAAATATGGTTCTAAATATCTGAAAAAACATGATTCTAAATAACCGAGTCAGTTTATTCCTAATAGAACTTTGGTTGGCAGAATCTCCAAACGGAATAACCCTAATCAAACTTTTTGAAGTGTGGATGGATAATTGGTTGATGCAAAATTTTCAAAGTAAAAAACCATAAATATTTAATAATCATGGATTCACATGTAAACTTTGATTTTTATAAGCTTATTTGGAGCTTAAAATTAATTTCAAATATGTGATAGTTATGTGCATAGCTCTTGGATATAACACAGCATGTACTAAGTTCAAAATCCATGGAGACGTCAAATAACTGCAGACATAATCTAAAAATTTATGATAGTAACAACTACCGTCCCAAAGGACCTGGATCCTCCATACCTTGATGAGTTCACCATTATATTAACTTTGGTTAGATCTTGGACGCCTCAGCAACTATTTTTCTGAAGAGTTGGGCCCTTTATCCCCCGGTTTAATAAGATCAATGATTCCATTTGATATGTTTATATAAGAGAGCTGTTTATATTTCTTATTTTTACGAAATAAGAGGTGCATAATTGATGTTTAAAGCTGCCACAGTAGTCATCACAATCCTGACAAGCATGTAAAAAAATACAGCACGGTGCACACAATTATTTCTTTACACAAACCCCAAAAGAAATATTTCAAAAACCTAAAAAAACAGCTGCAGAGAGTGCACAGTACATGCCTGCATTGTGTATACTGCATGTGTTTTTTAATTTTTGCTGCTGTATTCCCCTCATCATTTCTATTTGCTTGGGTTGTGTGTCACCCTCAAAGATTGCATTTGGAATTGTACTCACACTTTGACCGTTCAATGGAGAAAAAAAAAAGTCATTTGTTCGAGTGTATAAAAGGAATCCGTTCTGAAACCTTGAAAAGTCACACCTTGGAATCCTGCGTTGGGTATTTACAAGGACATGATATGAATGGGTACCTAAATGGTAAGAGCAGCCCATGTTTTTGAAAAATGGTTCCAAGTCCCGTGGTACTAACATCGTTTGATGGTTCACACGCCATTAGATATCCAGTCCCTTTGAATTGATAATTTTCCTTACAGCATCTTTCACCTTTTACAGTAATTGGAATTGATTTAGCCTAAAGGTTTTATGTTTTTGACTTTTCTTACAGGAATCTAGTCAGTAATTGAAAATACAATTTTACATTGAGTAAATTTAAAAATTTATAATGTCTTTAAAAACTAAGTACATATTATCAATCTAGAAACATATCATATCCCTCTGAATTTGAATTTGTGACATTTATAATTAATTTTTTAAGAGGAAACATACCTTCTTAACCATTAAACCCACTTGGTTAAACCCACTCAAACTTATCAACTAAAAAACATACAAAATGTGACAATTGAAATCAATTCTGCCCTTTAATATTCAAAATGCATGCTTTTGTTTTGCTGGAGTAGCCATCAGATCAGAATCTAGGGTACCCGCAAGAACATGCCTAGAAGTCTCAGCAGAGATTGCAGAAAAACGTGCGTTCACGTGCATTCAGATGAAATAATCATAGGTCCCTCAGTATCATTGTCACGGTTAATATTTAACTCCATTCTAATACAGAAAATTAGGATTACTCAGAGGCTTACTCTTGTTGGGTTTGTTGCATCTGTCATAGAATTCAGTTATATATGATTATTCAACACAGTGCATCATCATTCGTATAGATAACCCTTGTCCCTTGCTGTCCTCGCCACCATTGGAAAACATTAGATTTGAATAATAGATATGCTGTCACTTATCACAACCATTAAATTTCCATTTTGCAAGTACCAAATCACTTAAATACAAACCAGTGGGAAACAAAATAAGGGAATAGTTTATTGGCTTTATAAAATTAATCATAATACTTGGTCAGACTAAATATTCTATATTGCTGTTTTAGATTTCTGTGTTCTCTATTATTGTCCATATCATATTCAGGAATATCCGATTCTTAAGTTCCATGTAATTGTCCTTCACATCTTCGGGCATCTTCAGGAATATCGATTCTTAAATTTTCTGTAATTTTTTTTCTCATTTTTTTGGAATATTTTTAATATTTATTGAGTATAAACATTTTTTTATCATTATTTGGGGTTGTTTAACTGTTCTATGTTTTTGGTTTTTTTTTTCAAGAATCTGATAATATAAATCTGTATGATATCACAATTTTCTATTATTTAAATTATATTTTTGAATGCAGAAATGTATTCAGTATGGAGAAAAATTTCTTGGAGCATTAAGATTATACAGAATTAACCACTCAAATCTGTAGATCCAACAATTTCTTATCAAATTTAAGGTAAATATTTCCAAAAAATATCCCCAAAACAAACCAAAACTTAGAACATTTAAACTACAACTTACTTAATCTAGATTCATCATTAAAAATAACTATATGTTAAGTTGTGTTAAAATACCAATTGTTTTTTCAACATCCGTGAATTGAATCGCTGTAGATTATGTAGATTAAAGACTATGAGGCAAATATTCACCATAATCAGGGTCTGAGTACTTGCACAGCACTCTCATAAAACAAAGCATCATATTTTTATATAGAAAGTATTGATGTAATTGTGAAGGTTGATCACTACTTGAAATGTAGTTACAGAAAGGCCATCAAAATAATTAAACATTTTTTCAATTAGAACTGGAAATCATGTCAATAAAAAGAAAGGAAAGATAAATATTGATTTAATAATAAAGTTAGTTAAACTTAAACTTAAAAAATAATAATGTAAAGAGTTAAAAGACATTTTCAATGTTAAGCTAACTTAAGGTAGAGAAGAAAAACTCAAAAATATGAGAGAGAAAGAGAGTGCTAAAAGGCAGTTCTCTTATCCCTGATTAGTAATCTTCAGCCTATGGCTGATGAAATTCATCACACATGTCCTTAAATTTTTTAATGTGAAAATTTATAGTTCTTTATTGTGATGGTTTATTTAATTTTGTGGCGTATTGTTTGTGGTAAATTACAATTGTCAATTATTAACCAATTTTAATTAGACATTACATAACACAAATATTTACTACGTAAGTCTAAATGGGAAACCCAACATCAAATTAGTAGCTTTGCTTAGGAAAAAACAACATCAAATTGGTTGCTTTGCTTAGGAAAAACCAACATCAAATTGGAGGCTTTGCTTAGATCCAAGAAATCTTAGAGAGATGTAGATTACAACAAAGGCTCAACTAAAGGGGTGCTCTCCTATGTTGATGACTTAAAGGCTAGGGAGAGGTAACTACCTTAAATCTACTCTCAAGGTTTCACACTCTTCTTCAAACAACCTAGCTAGGTTTGGAGTAACATGCCTCTGAATTTCCTTGCATGTTAAGTTATAATCCAAGAAAAATTAGCATTGGCTTCCTCTTATTTGAAGGGAGGACTCACCATTCAAAGTGTAGGTGATCTCTTGTTGTAGATGCAACAAAAAATATTCCTTTTCCTTCTGCTTTGGAATCTTGGCTCTGACAATGGCTGTGAAAAGATGGGATGTCTTCTCCCTATTCGCACATCAAACATTGGATCTCCTTCATTATCAATTAGAAGGTTGTCTCATTCTTTACTGTTGTAGTTGGGGAAACTTCCTAGATCACTTGTCAATGTTTGAACAAACCAATTGTCAATGATTCCAAAGTGTCAAATCAATTTCATTTGTCATACCTCTTCTTTTCTACTCTTTCTTAGAGCTTGAGCTCTTTCTCTTTGAGTGGAAATATCACCTTATTCTCTACAAATGGAAGGTTGGATTCCTTTCTTCCCTTAACTTTTAGGCCTCTTTCACATGAACTAGCTAACTCTCATTGTAGAATCATTATGGAATACTAATCATTTGCTTGGCAAGCTTGTACACTTGTATACCAACTCTCCCAATGCAAAATGACCTAGGAAATAGTTACAACACCTTTTGTGGGCGTTGAGATTCATCTATGCATGAAGAGGCTTTTTAGGCAAGTCTTTTCATTTTATCCACATGGAAACATTTGATTGTTTGTTAAATCGGCCATGTGGTTGATGGTATATGTTGTAGGTTTCATCCCTCTTGCAATGTAGAAGTTGGAGCTTTCTTTCTCCAATCCCCAAGATTGTGTAGCCCCACATCTGGCATTAGTACTAATGTAGAGTGTAGAGGGTGAGTGTCGTGGATCTAAGAGTCTTGTCTGGAAATTTTCATTTTTTCATCCCTATTCATATGACACTACCTTGCCTCAACCACAGGGGCTTGACTAACCTACGCCTACTACAACCAAACAATGCCTCTTTGCTTAAGGTCTACCCATAACTACACCTTAAGATACCATTTTGTTAGATGTGTAACCAAATTCTCTAACAATATGGACATGTCCAATTGTGGCCTAAAGCATCCCAACAGTAATTTTACACTTAGCCAATTTTCATCAATACTTAGACTTTCAAAATAATGCAAGGACCAATAACATCCAACAATCACAAAGAGACCACAACACAAATATATGGGAAACACCCAAGGTGGATGCCTTAATTTTGTTGATATGAAGAATGTTACAAAGATACATCAAGGGATTGCGACCAACTACCTGTGACTATTTTACAAACTACAATTATTGAAGGCATGTTGCCTACAACACTTGTCAACAATTCACTCAGCCAACCCCCAAGTAGTATATTGTGTAAAACCCAAAACTTGTACAACCACAAACCTACTTGGTCACCCTTGTATGAATGACTTATCTTCTTCAATGACTTTGCACAAAGGAGGCACCCTCTTTATATAGTGGATAATTGTTTGTATGTTTCTTCTTCTAAGGTTCCTTGCAATCCACTCCACATCCAAGGTGGACCCAACATGCAATCTTTCCACCAACTATGGAACACTCAACCCCTTAGGTCCACACGTTCGATTCATGTGCCCAAGGTGCCCCAATCTTGCATAAAGGTAACCTAAGATGATTCACCACTCCATCCAATGATCAGGAAAGCATCATCTAGCTTTACAACCCATTACTGCAAATTTTTACACTTTCCTTAATTGACCGGGTAAGGATGCCTATTTTCATCCATGAGCAAAGGCCTTAAATCCTCCCCCATTAAACTTGTTTATGTCTTTACATTGTCCAACCAATAGTTATCTAAGTGCTTTGAGCTTCTGCTTCTTGAACTCTCACATCTTATCTTCATATTGCCACATCACAAATTTCCTTTCACAATTGTTATCCTCTTTAGGTCTATCTTTCTAATTGACAAAGTAATCATGCCTTCAATTCTATCCAAAGTGGATGGTCCTATGCACTAGTATTATGCCCACTTCTAATTTTGGTCTATTTGTGATCAACATAGGGGCTCTGGATGGGAAAAATTTGCTAGGATCACCTTCATCAATCCTACAAGGCTTCAACTGATTGATACGGAAAACTAGATGGTGAGATCTCATATGTTCTGATAGCTCCACTATATAATGAACATTTCCAATCTTCTCAAGTAGTTTGAAAGTTCCATCAAATTTTCATAGCAAAGCACCAAACATGCCACCGGTATCTTGAACTTATCTCTACCCAATTTAAGTCAGATGAAGTCACCAACTTGAAACTCTTCCTCCCTTCTACCATGATTTTCCCAACGCTTCATTCTTTCATCTACATTCATCAACGGAATGTGAGCCATCTCCAATATGTCATGCCATCCACTTATGAACCCCAAGGCTGATGGGTTGTGCCCATAGTAGCCTTGTAAAATTGCGTGGGGTGACAACAATTTCTATCCATTTTCCAACTCAAATGGACTATACCCATTTGCAAAATTCTTCTACATGTTGTAACTAAACTTGGTTGCATCCAACAACTCTAGCTAGTTTGCTTGGTTTGCACATTAGGTAATCCTCCAAAAGGCCATTGATATGTTATGTTCACGGGGTATCCACTTAGTGAACCTATGACATAGCACCTATGTTCATGGGATATTAAAGAATGCCCCTAATTTCACTAGATATTGAAAAATATCTATGAAAATATTTTTGTTAAACCCCCCTCCCAATACATATTTCCAATAAAAAAGCCCCTATTTTTACTAGATATCACCTATTTTAACAAGATGCCCCTTTTTATACTCCCCAATACCTATAAAACCCTCCATACACCACATCCCCCCTAATACCTACAATATATTGACCTATTTTTCATAATTTTAAAATCCCCTTTATGAATGAACTTGATAAGATATTGGTCGACAAGGTGAAGCCCCCGTGGTTATGTCTGTGAATGATAACTTGAACTCATCAACAACTTGGTTCCAACAATATTAAACAACTTTGTCCAAAACCACCACGTGAACCTTGTATCTTTGTCCAAAACCACCACGTGAACCTTGTATCTTTGTCCAACACAATATTCAGTGGGTGACCCCAATGCTTCACAACATTCTTAAAGAACATCTTCACAACATCCTCTATTGCACAAGGCACCTTCATTGGAACAAAGATTGCATACTTGGAAAATCATCCAACAACAACTAAATTCCCATTATAACCTTGCAAAATAGGATTTTGAATGATGAAGTCCATTAAGACACTTTCCCAAGGTTTCTCCATTACTAGCAAATGTTGGTGTGGACCGATCTAGATTCTAGCATTTTTCTTGTCTTGTTGGCACACAAGACATGTCTAGACATACTCCTCCACATATTGATACATACACTCTCAATCCTAACCTCTTTTCATCAACGCCATTGTCCTTCATTGTCTTGGGTGGCCTGCCTAAAGTGAATCATGCCACTCCCTCAAGAGTTCCTTCTGAATGTTAGATGAATTAGGCACATAGATGCAATCACCAAAGTAAAAAAATTCATTGTCCATAAAAAACTTCCTTGACTTTCCTTCCTTCACGTGTGTCATGATATTCAAAGTTGTGGGATCCTTTTGCAATCCCTCTTTGATATTCTATTACAATTCTAATAAAACCTATGTTTGACTTCTTGCAAACATCGACAACTCATCCTCCTTTAAGGCTGCAAGTTGTGCCTTCCTACTCAAGGAATTTGCTACTACATCCATCTTTCCTAGTTGATGCTCAATGGTCATGTAAAACTCTACCAAGAATTCTTGCCATCATGTCTTCTTAGGATACAACTTTGGTTGAGTGGAAAAGCAGCTTGTTACCACATTGTCCATCTTCACAATGAACATCTTTCCTAACATGTGGTGCCTCCATGTTTGTAGGAAATGTACAAATGTGGTCATCTCTTTTTCATGAACATGGTACCTCCATTCATGATCCTATAGCTTTTTTCTCTCATAGGCCACCAAATGACCTTCCCATGACAAAAATCCTCCAATGGAAAAGTTTGAAGCATCTATCTACACTTCAAATGACTGCTCGAAGTATAGAAAATTTAACACAGGTGCCACCACAAGTTTGTGCTTCAATTCCCATAATGTGTTTGGACACTTATCCATCCAATTCCACAATTTGTTCTTCTTCAACATGCCATTGAGTGGTTCCAAAACCTTAGAGTAACCTTCAAAAATTACATGGTATTAATTATGATGTTGGCTTGTGGTTACAAGACCCTAGGTTCAGTTTATTCAACCAACAAAACCATTTAGATACCAACCCTTTCGGCATCACTTGCATGCAAGTGAAGTCTCACCCGAGGCATCTAGTGAGGCTGTAGGAACTGAGTTTCTGCAGGGATGAGGGGACGTGAGGCTATCATCATATCCATTACTACTTACCCACCTTGTGCAATTTTTTTTTATTCATATCCTTTGATTAGTTACCAAACTCTATTATGCATAAACCTTATAATATTGATTGCAACATAAGTAACCCACTGTATCATTCATTATTAATGTGCATCAATAATATAGTCAACAGATCTATACTAATCATGAATAAATAGAACATCCATGAACAACCACATCAAATGACACATTCATACACAAGATTTAATGTGCTTCACCCAATCCTTGGGTTACATCCACAATGGTTGGCTTCTATATTAGTTTTCATGAAATTACCATCTCAGGCATGCACATTGTGATTACAATAGATACAACATATTATATCCTCAATCTATCCTAGCCGCTCTATAGTGCACGCCTCTCTCTCTGCAAAATCTCTCCAAAACCCTAAGAAAATATTCTCACTCATAAGCAACCTAATCTCTTTTTTTTTAAGTAGCACATTCTTCCCCAACCCATTACATATTTATACATCAAAATAGGGCTAAAATCCCTATGAAATCTCATGACAACTTATTCCCAAAAACCCTCATGGTTTGTGCATGCTTTTCCTACCTTTGCACCTGCATCTTGCTTTTCATTTGTTTTCACCTGCCTATTGCTTTTCCTTCCTTTTTTCCTACATGTTTCTTTTGCATGCCTAACTGTTGTTCTTCCTACTTTTGGCACGCTCTGAATTTTTCTTTGACCCTGCAAACTTCTCCTTTTTCTTCTTTTGCGTGCACTCTTCAAAACTTAGTTATTCAAAATGTTTGTCCAACAAGCCCCCAACACTCACTTGGGGCTTGTCCCGAGCCACTTAATCATGTTTCATTATGCCCTTCCACACCTCCATGAAATTTTGGAGGGTTTCTCTTGTTGTAGCAACTTCCTTATTGACCTAGGATTCTTTCTTCAAAATATCCTCTACTATCTACGCAGTCAGGGTCATGAGCTTCTCCTCATTGTATTGTGTTGCTTTCTTCATTGTGCCTTGTGTAGCTGCCAATGCCCTTGTGACCTTCAGTGCTTCATCCTCAAGGTTACCAATCGTTGTGCAAGAGTATTCTACTCTTCCCTTAGTTTTTTTATCTCATTGTATGATTGCTTGTTCACCAGGATGGACGCTATCCGCTCATATGGTGGTAGTGTACTTATATTCCCCGTAGCCTTCTGCGCCTTCTTCTGTGCATTCCTTAATATTTCCTCAACGTCCTTCATCTCCAGATCCTCTGTCAACTTTGTCCAAAGCTACGTGTTTTCTTCACATAACTTCATGCACTCCTCATCCAGACTCTTAATGCTTGCTATTGAGGTTATGGTTGTTCATTCTCTTTGTTCCTTCTCCTCAGGTGGTGTCCCTGGTGTAGTGCGTAATTCCAACTACTAGATTCTGGTGTGGAAGCCTTGAATGACCTCACTGATTTTTTATACATGTTCCTCTAGTGTGGCTTCGACCACCACCAACACCTCTTGAATATCCTTATATAGTTTCTAGACAACCCTATGTATCCTCTTTTCCTGTTGCTCGGCCTCGTCCTTCTCCTTCAATATCCTCTCTACATTTTTCTCAACCTCGTCCTTCTCCTTCAATATCCTCTCTACATTTTTCTCAACCTCATTCTTCTCCTTCACTACTTTCATATAATCCTTCTGCAGTTCTGCCTTATCAGTTGTTACCTTATCCAACTCCTTTAATGTTGACTTTGCGTGGAACTGTATTTCCTGTGCAATACCTATCTGTAAGCCTTGTAGTGCTCCTATGGGCATCTATGAAATGACTAAGTCCAGGTGACTTAGAACTCGTGCCTGCTCCTACATCTTTGGTGTAGGGAATTCATTTGCATCTGACAAGATCTTCAAAACTCTATGTGCTACTATTGTCGATGCCAAGTAAGAAGTGGTAGCCCCTACTTCCCCAATCGTGCTTTTTGTTGGTCCTTCACCGGATCTTCGCTTTGGTGTTCTCCTTACTGCCTCCCATATTTGTTTCAATGTCGTTAATTCCTCATGCACCTTCCAATGCAACACTTCTTGTTTCTGTGACATTTGTTGAGTTGCCTCTTCTACGACATCCCTCACTTGGTAGTCGATCCTGTCGATATCATCATCCATCAAAGTGTAGATAGTTGGTTATTTGTGGGCTTTCATCTTCTTCTGCGCAGATGGTGTTGTCCCCTTATCCAAGTTTTTGTCTTGTCCCTTGCTTTTGGTATTTTCTTATGTGCATCCCCTGCGCCATTGCCTTGGTCTTCTTCTTCATTGTTAGGGTTCTCTGTCTCTGTTTTGTTCGCAGGAACTGTCTAGTCTGGGTCCCAATCCTGCATAATCAGTTGGATTTATTCCTCTATGATTTTGTACTTTGTTTAGACCCATTCCTCTCAGGTCTTTCTTTTCTTGTATGTAGATGTGATGAAAATTTTCTTGGAATTGTGCAATCGGTGTGTATGCCTCTACAATTTGTGGTGAAATTCATGGTGTATTATGGATACTCCTCCTAATTCTTTTGTTGTACATAAAGAACTCAACGTTGGTGTCTATTTATCTTCTCTTGTTCTTCGTGTACTAGAAGTTCTAATACTTGGCGAGCAAGCATGCATTACCTCTTAGACCTATAAATTGTGCATCCTCTGGTTCATTCCATGTTGTGAACGTAATCAAAATTAACAACTAGGAATAGTGGAATTTCATGCTTCTATCATGTGCTTCCACGCAATCGATGAGGAACTATTTAAGTAAAAATGGTGCCCAACTCATCGATACCCCTTCTACACACTTCTTAGCCGCAACTATCACACATGCGGGATCTTGGTATTTCTTGCACTTTATCAAAAAATTGCACGCCAATGCTTGTGTCACAATTCTTATTGTTGGGTCACAAAAACTTTGTACGTCCAACCCGCGCACCCCTATGACTCTGTGAAATTTCCCCCTCATGGACTCTGACAGAGTCGTGTCATTATTTTTATCTACAAACAACAAGGTGGGATTGCCCCCTTGTCACGATAATCCTGTGATTCGGGAAATGAGATTTGTGTCTATAAAAATTGGCCTATCCAGCCATAAGTAATGCCATGCACACATGTTAACAACATATTGAAACATGCATTCACCTCTTGGCTCTTGTCGTAGTGTAGAATGTCGAATAGAATTAGTATGCTAGCTCATTCCAACCCTCTGGCCCATACCTTTGGCACAGGTATAGTCTAGTTCATCACTGGATCTATTTTCAGTTCCAAGTATTCGCTTGTCACAAGTTCACAGAACTTCGATGTGTCTATGATATCATGGTATTCATATTTAAGCTGTGACACCTTACCTAACATATCCTCATCAATGATGACCCCATTTGGGATGTCGGGCATCACCAATGGATACTTGGCATCCTTCTTCAACGTCACTATGTTGGTATCATCCTTCCTCGATGGAATGTAGTCCCTAGTAAACCTTGGCTCCAATGATGATGCTCCCAAAGTCTCCTCAACCTATGGTGTTATTTTTTTTGTTCTTGTTCGAGATTTCGTTGGTGCGGACGTTGTTTCCTTTGGTGGTGTCATCTTTGTAATCCAGTTATTAGCGAAAACTTCTTTGGCTCTGTGGTTTTTCTCGGGCTATGCAACACGAACCTTAGATCTCTCTTACTCGTATGCAACTCCACATGACAATGACCAATGTTTTTCGACCCTCTGCGGATTTTGTGCCCCTTCGCCAATTGTCCACCTCCCTTCACGTTTGAATTAACTGTCAAATCCACTAGTTATGCAATCAATGCATGCTTTAACATTGCTTTATTTTGAAATATTTCGTTGGATTTTGCTTTGATTTGCCAATCTGTCATGATCTCTGAAGGATTTTGTTACTTGTGACTACACATCCTTGTGTTGTCCTCTCATTATGGCTTTTGAACCTTCATTTTCTCTCTTTTAATGTTGTTTAACGGTCTTTATTCGTCCTCATCCACGCAGTTTTTTTGGCTTACCCATTCGTTTGCGCATAATTTGCTTCTTCTGCATGGTTTCTTTTATATGCACAACACTCCCTCCTTCTGCACACTTACTCTTGCTGAAACTTTTTTTTTTTTGTTTTTCCTTTGTTTTTGTTTTTCTTCTTCCACTTTTACTTTCTTTTTCTTTTTCTTTTTCCTTCTATAATACACTACTATAGTAAATTGGTTCTTGTGCAGGTCAAACTAGTTCGTGGACGGTCATCCATCCTTATAGAGTTTCAACCGAATTCCATTCACCATTCCTCCCAAGACTTCGCCCTTCAACGTTTCTAGTTCCACAACACCTGCTTATGTCATATACTTGATCACATATGGACCTAACCAATGAATCCTAAACTTCCTGGGGTGTTTCATGAACTTTTTGTCGTATAACAACACTAAGTCTTCCACTTGAAACATTTTTTGTTTAATATGCCTATCATGCCATGCTTTTTCTCTTGCCTTCTCGACTTGTTGATGGAATCTTGCGACAAATTGGTCTTCCTCGAGTTGTACCAACTGTCACAATCTTTCCTCTATTGTTCCAGAGTCTGAAAGATATATAATCACTACAACGTGTAGGCTCGACACAATAAATTCTACTAGCATCACTGCTTCTTTCCCATATACCAACCTAAAAGGTGTATGTCCTGTCAACTTTTTTCTTGTAGTCATATGTGCCCATAATATTGAGCGGATTCTTAAGTCCCAATCATCCCTTCCTACATTCTAGATCTTGGTCAGAGCATTCTCTAAAATTTTATTGAAGGCTTCTATTGTCCCATTTTTATGAGGATGATACAACATGCTCCTCTGGTGGTGAATTTGGAACTCCTCAGTCAATACTGCAATCATCTTATTCAGGAAGTGTGTTCCTTGATCACTCAATAGAATGCACAAGCATCCAAATATTGAAATGAAATTCTCAAACAAAAATCAATCTCCACGTTGTAGTCTATGACTGGTGTTGCTTCTACCCATCTGGTCAAATACTCTATCGCAATGATTATATACCTAGCACCTGATCTCCTAACCGATGGATTGATCAGTCCAACGAAGACTATTTCCCATTTCTCAAAATCTTGCAGTGTAACTTATGGATGCAAGGGAATCTCATCCCTTCTGGATGGCTTTCCAACCCTTTGACAAACATCACATGCCTGGAAATATTCCTTAGCATCCTTTTGAATTGTGGGCCACCAGAACCCTGCGCAAAAAATCTTCTGCGCAGTCACTTTACCTATGTAGTGTCCTCTTGCAATACCTTCGTGTGCTTTTGATAGTATTATTGCCCTTCCATGCTCTAACACGCATTGTCTTAATATCCCATATATACCTAAATTGTATAAGTTCCCTGGAATTAGTTGATAGTTCATTGACTTAACCATTAACTCTTTCTTTTGTGCAACTTTCATGTTCGATGGAGTTATTCGTGTACTTAATAATTGCACAATGTCTATCAAGTAGTCATCCACCATTCAAAATGAAAATAAATGTACATACGATAAACTATCATCTAGGTTACCTGCATACTTACCTGGTAGAATGCACGATAAGTGATCGGGTCCTGCATTCAATTTTCCTGGCTTAACGATGACTTCAAATTCATACTGTTGGAACAATAGCAACCATCTGCAAATTCTTCCCCCCCAACATTGGATTTTTCACTAAGTATCTTAGTACGTAATGATATATATACATCTTGAAATGAGAACCCAACAAATAGTATCTAAACTTATTCACTGCATACACCATCCCCAATCCCTCTCGTTCTGTTGTAGTGTAGTTTTTTTCTATTGTTGACAAATTCCTACTTGCAAATGCAATTAGATGGTTTATCTCTCATTCTATTGGATGAGATAATATGGCACCAAAATATATGGACGATGCATCCACATTAACATGAAATTCCTTCTTTCAATATGGGAATATCAAAATTCTCGCAATCACTAACTTCTTCTTTAATGTGTCCAAACCTTTCTGGCAGTCCTCATTCCATTGGAATTTAGCTTATTTCTTCAACAACTTATCCATGGTTGTTGAAATCTAGGCATATCCCTTAATGAACTTCATATAGTATCTCGTATGGCCCAAGGTTGCTCTTAATTGTCTTACCGATGTAGGTGGTTGTAAGTCCAAAATCACTACAATCTTGGCATGATCCACTAGTAAGCCTTGCTTACATACCTCATGGCCCAACAAAATTCCAAAAGGTGCACATAAAATACATTTCTTCAAGTTCAATGAAATCTGACATTGTCTACACCTATCCAACATTAATCTTAGTACTTCTATGTGATTCTTCAAGAGACTAAACACAATCCATTAATCATCTAAATAAACTTCAAGGAACTTATGAATAAATTCTTTAAAGGTTACGACCACTACTCTTCAGAAAATTGCAGGTGCATTCTTTAGCACAAAAGGAATCACTGTGTACTGGTAGCTTCCCCACTTTGTGGCAAAAGTAGTCTTATATATGTCTTATTGTACAATCTTTATTTAGTGATATCCTGAGAATCCATCTGTGAAGGAATAGGCCTCCTGCCCTCCTACATTCTCTAGCACTTCATCTATAAAAGGTGTCGGAAATGGATCATGCAGACATGCATCATTTATCTTTCTCTGGTCTACACAAATTTTGATTCCCTCTCTTTTCTTATCTTGTGCTACCATTAGACTTATCCATTTGATTCCACCACGGGTTCAATAATTCATGCTTCTAACATTCTTTTTATCCATGCCTTTACATTCTCTTTATACTTCAGATTCAATCTATAGGGTCTTTGTCTTACTGGATTGGCATCTGGTTTCAAAGGGATCTTCATTTTTCCTAGCTCACCATCTATCCCTTTCCTTTCATTTATGAAAACGTGGTTGGGAATAGATCACGATACTCACGCAGTAAGTCTGCAATTTTTTCCACAGTTTTATCATTCCAGTAGTCTCCTATCTGTGCAAACTTTGGATTTCCTTTTTTCCTAATATTTACCTTACACATCCTTAGTGGTTGTGCATATGAAACATATTCAAGCTCTGGACCTTCCACTATGTGTTTCCCCTCGGTTTTGAGTATTTGTATATTTCTTTGATCCTCCTTGTCCTTATATTCTTGAGACACATTGTAACATTCCATTAGTTCATGAATTTTCATAGAAGTTCTATGTGCACTGCACATAGGTACTACATCCATTGACCCTTCTTCCGAAAAAACCCTGGTTCTAATGGCCTGCAAAGTTGCGTCTACCAACGTGGATTCATCTTCAAAATTAAATGTTACCTTAAACCTTTGAGTTAGCTCATCCCAATCTGCGGTTTCTCTGCACATTTCTAGTTCCAAGTACCAGTTCTTAGGGATTGTATCCAATGTATGTATGAACTTATTCATCCATTCCTTCTTCGGTATCGAACTCCATATATTTATGGATTTTGCAATATGATCTACTGGGTCACTTACTCCCGTATATTTCTACACAATATACTCAACCTAAGTACCAAATCTAACTTGCATTAATATTTTACACTGTGGCCAATCTTCTATTCCTTCTTTATATGAATCCCACCATCTGGCTGGAGTGGCTTTCAAGACAACATCTAATGCCAACAATATTTTTTTTTCAGGTATCTGCAACTAGAGTGCATTTACAAAATAACTTATATTAGTCAACCCATCATACTTGGGTGGGTCACATAACTTCGTTCCAATCCAGTGCAACGATCGAGTAATGCGGGCACATTGTCTAGTTGATACTTCATGCATCCTTTGTTGCCAATGTTCCATACATTCCTCTGAATCTGACACACATGAGCTAATGCATCTCCAACTTAGGGCATCATCTGTATTCGAATTAATGTAGTCATGCATTCGCATAGTCATATTATATAGGTTATCAATTTTGTTCCCTTTATTTGGTTCGATATACCTCTTTCCTTCTGTTAGATCCAGTGATGTGGTAACCTTCAAGTTCCCTAATTCAAAGATCATTTCCATTTTCTTCAAATTAATAATTTCCTAATTGGAAAAGGCTCATTCAAGCCCCATTAGCATTGGGTATGGTTGATTATTATCCACAATCTCAATGACTTTGAAATCTGCTACACTATGCACTCCATCTATATTCACATGTACCCTTAACAACCGACCAATTGGTACTACTTTGTGTTGGTTTTCCAATCTTAACTGGATGGAAGACCAAATAAACTTTGACTTCCCCATCATTTACCACGTTTGCTTTGGAAAAAAATTTACATCAAAACCCAAGTCTAAAATGACCTGGTCCATGTCATAAACCCCAATCTACACACTTAATCTGAACTCACCGCTTGTCCTCTTTTTACGTAGTACCTGGTTCACTACCCTTTGCACGGTAGGAAGTTCCATTTCTTGTGTGCGATGGTCAATCATTATGTGCAATGCATTCAATGCAATTTCATCTTTCATTAATGCTAAAAAACTTATCATAAATTCTTTCAAAGGAATTTCATTTTCCAGGGGCCTTTTCGGGGTAGTACGATCACAGATTAAAGGCATGTCAACCTAGTGGGTTGAAGATGATGTTGATGTTATCTAATCTAGTCCTAATATATGCTTCCTTGTCTGCTGATATGTCTCTTTTTATTGATGTGGCTCAAATGTCGGCATAGGTCCTATTGATTTCCTCACCCATTGCTCACTCTGCCTCCCTTTTTTTGTCACGTCATCTCTTGTCTTATGTCCTCCATGCGTGACAGATGCTACTTTGGGTCCTTCTTCATGTATCTCTATTGATATCCTGTGTACTGTCTTATTCGGGTTCTGGTTCTGATTCCCTCTTTCCTGCCACTTCACAAGTAATTGACAACAATCTTTTGTCGCATGATCTAGTTCTCTACAATACGTGCAGGTTGTACAAGGATTCAGGAAGTCATGATCTAAGTGTCCCAATTAATTATAATTGTAGCAGCTTATTGGGCCTCTACCTCCTCTACGAAAAATTCATCTAACTCGACCTCTGCCAAACCCTCCTTGGCTTCCTGGATTAAATCCTCTCTAATTTTTATATTGTGGACCACCTCCTTCTTTTGCATCATTTTCCTCCTAAATTATATACATATCTAAAGTGTGTTCTCTCATCATATCGAATTCATGACATTCCTTCTCTTCATTCCCTACTAACTTGCAAAAGTTAAAAAATAAGTTATGAGGTGTACTCCGATATTTCTGCAGTAATGGATAATTAGGTGGATGATGTCCCCATGTCTTACATATTTCGCAGTACCCCCCTCCAGGTAATAGGTTCGGTGCTCGAGTTTCCAAATAATGCACAAAGGATGGGAATTTTTCCTTATGTTTTCCTTTAGTCCTACATTTGACACACCAAACTTGTTCCTACTTCTCCTTTCCTTTCATCAGTTATGTTAGCTAGATTGTCAAGGAAACTAATTGTGTTTGGACTTGATCCATTCCCCCACCATCTCCTACATGAGACACTTTCAGCTTCATTGCAATATCCAAATATTTGGGTTGTGACACAACCTTCTGTTATATAAACGGGCAGTGAATGTGTGACAATAGTCCTACAATAAACCATTATATGTGTTGTTGATCATGAATCTGGAATGCCAATCTACCCATCTAATCCTTAAATCTTTGATCATAGTCCCAAAATGACTTGGTCTGCACTTGTTTGATTTCCTTCAATTTTGTGATTTATTGTGACTCAAAGTTCGGTTTCTTAAACTCTTTCAACGATGATTGTCGAATTTATTCCAGTGTTATTACTTGACTTGCTAGTGTAGTTCTCTGCAATTTCATGTACCATACTAATACACAACCTCTAAACATTGTTTCCAACTATGCAATATTTTTGCCTCATCTTGGACATTCTTTGTAGCCAAAATTATCTCACATACAAATAGTTGTTGTTATGGGTCCTCCGACCCAGCTCCCTGGAACTCAGACATTCTCAATGTATTGTCTAACCCTGCCATGGTGTTTTGTGTAGTACCTCCCCCTGGTGATGTTGAATGACTTGACTTGACGTATTTCTTCTACTACTTTGGCTACTGTTGTTTTGTTTTCCTATACTAATTGTAAGTGCTTTTGAAAAATACTAAAATATTATCTCATATCTAGGTGATGCACACAGGGTCGTGGAATTGACACAAAATCCATCCTGAGTAGGACTTAACGACTCTTCTAGTATAGGACTGAAATGAGACTCCTCTTCATCTCTTTCTTTGTGTGGTATTCCTACGATCTATTCTATTGTGTAGGTTATTCTCCTCTCATACTCATTGGGTGACTCTCCTTCCTTAGCACGAGTCTTCAACCTCTTGTACCTTCTTCCATTGCATAGTACCCCAAACTTGTCTTCTTCTTCATGTATACCTTCGTCATTTCTCTGCATCCTTAGTCCCTCCCTTAGTCATTTTTGTCTTCATTCCTTCCTACCTTCAAACTATCCCCTAGTTATCCCCCAGTTCCTCTATGTGCATGAATCCCCTAGTAGTCATATTACATTGGCATCACACATTTTTCACACAACAACATATTTATCCAGGTACCCAATGCTTTCATAAACCTTCCATGCAGACCCTTAAAGAAATCCCTCTTTACAACACTATATGATTGGGTACAATCTACTGCAAATTCCATAATATAACCCCCCAGTATGTTATTCAACTGGAAATTGACCACGTGAGTAGTATTACTTACAAAATTCAATTGTCTTACCAGCTTAGGGGTCAAGTTTCTTGGGGCTGCAATTCAATATCTTCCAGTATTCTCCACTAACGTTTCTAACCATTCCGTTAAAATAATCGGAAATTCACCAAATAAAATCTCATGCAGCTCTGTGAACACATACCTTTGCAACCATTGTTCATAGCTCATCTGATGGTTTCTATTCTCTCCCCGGAAAAATTCTCACTCCTTCCTTTACAACCATTCAACAATCTCTTTCTTAGTCAACCTCCAAAACACTCCCTCAATTACAGATTCTGGGTCCCAGCAATAGAACCATTTGTTGGTGTGCGGTTATAAGACACTAGGTTCATTTTATTAAACCAACAAAACCATTTATATATTGGCCCTTTCACATCACTTGCATGCAAGTGAACTCTTACCCGAGGCATCTACTGGGGCTGCAGGAACCAAGTTTCTATAGGGATGAAGGGACATGAGGCTATCATCATATCCATTATTGTTTACCAACCTTGTGCGCAATATCTTTATCCATATCCTTTGATTAGTTACCAAAATCTATTGTGTAGAAACCTTATAACATTGATTGCAACATAATTAACCCACATTATCAAACATTATTAATGTGCATCAATCATATAGTCAACAGATCTATACTAATCATGCATAAACAAAACATCCTTGAACAACCACATCAAAGGACACATTCAGACATAGGATTTAACGTGATTCACCCAATCCTTGGGTTACATCCACAATGGTTGGCTTCTGTATTAGTATTCATGAAATCACCATCTTACAACATATTATATCCTCAATTTAACCTAGTGGCTCTGTAGTGCACACCTCTCTCTCTACAAAATCTCTCCAAAAACCTGAGAAAATATTCTCACTCATAAGAAACCTAATCTCTCTTTTTTTCAGTAGACTATTCTTCCCCAACCCATTACATATTTATACATTGAAATAGGGATAAAAAACCTATGACATCTCATGATAACTTATTCCCAAAAACCCCCATGGTTCGTGCATGCTTTTCCTGCCTTTGTGCCGGCATGATGCTTTTCCTTTATTTTCGCATGCCTGTTGTTTTTCCTTCCTTTTCGTCTGCATGTTTCTTTTGCATGCCTAATTGTTGCTCTTCTTACTTTTGCATGCACTCTGACTTCTATTTTGACCCCGCAAACGACTCCCTTTTCTTTTTTTTCACGTGCTCTTCAAAACTTA
The DNA here is from genome assembly GCA_000966675.3 of Picea glauca. Taxonomy (NCBI): domain Eukaryota; kingdom Viridiplantae; phylum Streptophyta; class Pinopsida; order Pinales; family Pinaceae; genus Picea; species Picea glauca. Next base: position 312,850 of record JZKD02S1673706.1, on the reverse strand, counting down.
GTTATTTAAAATGCTTGGCCAACATAGCCGAACCAAGGGAACTCCGTACCTCATGAACTATTATTGGCTCTTCCCAATCCTCAATTTCCCTTATCTTACAAGACCCATGTGGTTGTATCCTTGTCCAATCCAATGGCCCATGAATGGAATTTTGATCCACTCAAAGACACACTTGAACTTCATCAAGTATAATTGCTTCTTCTCCAATGCCTCAAATACTCCCACCAAATGCATCTTATGGTCCTCCATATTCTCACTAAACACCAGAATGCCATCCAAATAAAAAACCACTAACTTTTCCAAGAATGTTTTGAACACATCATTCAAAAAGGTGCAAAAGGTAGTATGAGTGTTGCACAACCCAAAATGCATACCAAGAAACTCAAAACTACCCTACCTTGTCACACATTCCATCTGCAACTAATCTCCTTCTACAATCCTTGGTTGATAGTATCCTCACCTCAAGTATAACTTTTAGAAAACATTTCCCTTAGCCAACATGTAAAAACAATCCACTACCAAAGGCAAGGGGTACCATTTCTTGATGGTTTGCATGTTCAATGCATGATAGTCCAAGAATATCATTAATTGTGGTGTATCCTTCTTTTTTTTGAAGAGGATTGGTGCACCATATGGGAACCTAAAAGGCCTAATTGGTCTTAACATCTTCCTTGTGCTCAAAGCGGTATTGTCCATCTTCCATGGTAACTTCTCCATAGATATATCTCACTTCAATTTTGACCTATATCTATCTGTGGTATAACATTGTATCTACAAAAACAATCACAAAATAAATTTATCAGACAATTTTAATTTCATGATAGCTTTAGGAATTTTTAATCAAGTTTGGAGTTCATTCATTGATATTTTTTTGGTCAATCCCCAAGTCCATAAGATCCATTTTGCACTAAGAAATCTTTCTAATGGCTAATCTCTTGATCAAAATGGAGTATATTGTTATAGTAAATTTATTATTCAAGATGGACTACAAAACTCATCCACTAAAATTTGTTGTTAATTAACAATGATATTAATTAAATTCTTAGTAGATCATTGATCTAATTATGCATGTTATAACCAAAAATTTATGATTTAGTTCCCCACATTGCCAATTCAAAATGATATTTTGGGGAGTTTTGACTTTCAAGGACCATTATAAGGGGTTGTAATTTCATATAGTTTTCATAGATTCCTTGTTGTTTTCTTACATTTTCAAGATACAAATATATGTAACTACCCAATGATAATTTATTAAATTTTATTATTTCTGAGCTCCAATTGTTTTTTGTTTTTCTCAAGCCTCCATGCCTCCCATCTATAGGTAGCAGCAAGGTTTCGACTCCCATTTTATGGATTTTATGTGCCCCAAATCCACCAATATTACACATCATAATAGTCATGAGTCTTTTTTATCATTTTTCACAAATACTTTAACTTTATTATGTTCACACATGCTACTAACATTGGACCCCCTCTTTTGATATTGATATTCTACAATTAGTCGATTTGAACAATTTTTGATAAGCCAAACATACAAAAGGGGGAAATGATCAAAATACACAATAATCTAAGTTCTAGAAACATATTATTTTTATGTGCAAAGGGATTTCAACCCAATCATTAACCCTTGTTCAACTATATATGTCCCTAAAAGTATGATTTCATCTCGTAAAATGTGTGGCTTCACATTTTTTGGTTATGAATGAAGAAAAGATAAAATGGTACTGAAGTTTTTATGTTTTTAAGAGGATGCTACATGATTTGGAGAATTGGTGAAAATCTCATTGTAACTTTGTAATATTATAATCAAAAAGTTGGCACAAAAGGAAGGGCCAACTATAAAATGAAAACCACATCTTTGATCACCAAAAAATGTCTCCGCTCAATATGAGATACTATAAAACTAATAACTCAGCATTATTAAGTTCATGTAAAAGCATTGGGAAACATTATGGTGAAAAAATCACACATGTGCTAGAATGTGTCCTAGATTTGAGCAAAAATATTCAAACTCCTATCAAACAGTTCATGTAAAAGCATTGGGAAACATCATAGTGAAAAATCACACATGTGCTAGAATGTGTCTTAGCTTTGAGCAAAAATCTTCAAACTCCTATCAAACACAATCTTTTGGGTTGGGAAAAAGAACAACCAACTATGATGCAATCCAAAAATCTAAGATACATGGTTATTTTGTCCAATTGGAACCATGAAGGAGGAGAGCAATGATGTACTACACAATATTAGTCAAAGTGGAGATTATCTCAATTTGAATATCCATGTATAATGGACAATTATCACATCTAGAACTAGTCGCTACCAATCTAGAAAAATATGAGGTTGTATCAAGGGAATGTCAAAGTGATACAACTTGTGTTATTCTTGACTCATCAACTCCTTCTACAATCTATGAAATTCACTCGATGGTGTGAAAAGTTAAAACTATTGGGAAAGGAGGACACACTTTTTAATCAAATGGCCTAATAGTTTTTCCAAGATCTCAATCAAACTTTCACACATTAATAGTCTTCAAAGTTGAGGACAAAGTGTAGTATCATTTCACTAAATGAAGGGTATCATTATCAAGCTACAAGAGAGGATGATAACCCATAACCTGAGAAATTAAATGTAAAAGAGAAACATACACCTCTATAAGAGAATTGTACTTCTACTAAATACCTAAAAAATGCATCCAAATAAGACTAAAGGGTTGTCTAAAATTATGTTGATTTAATCTCTATAATTCCAATTCCTACACTTGATTCAAAAGATTATTTTCTTTGGTGTTGATGATATATTATGCTTTCTTCTCTTCTTGAAGTGGTTTCTTCATACATGTCGATTGTCTATCTAAATACATCATTTTTCTACTCAAATCTTTTGAGGCTTGGCTTCTTTCTTAAGTAGCATGGAGTGTGGATTGAGTCTCTATTACTTGGGACTTAAAAAACACATTTTTTTGTTCTAGAACCTACCAAGCCTACACCAAATGTCTAATTCTATCATATTTCATATCCATCATATATTCATTGAATCTTCTTAAGGCACCCAATGAGTTATCTATTATAATATCTTCAAATATTTCCAACCAAAAACATAATCAACCAATATGAAACTTACTCAACCAATGCCTAAACCACCAATTTTCAATATCAATTGCTAAGAAGGAGGAAACAAGGAGATTCTAGAGCGGCATATACTAGTGTGTGGCTCTAGATGGATCGTGGAAATTATTTTATCAACTGCTATTATTGTGGAGTCTTAAGAGAAGAGTAAGAATGTGGAGACTTTAGATGATGGCGGAGAATGGTGATTTGAGGGGGAAGGGCCACATGTAGAAATACATCTAGAGAAAAATCATCACGAACATAAAAAGGGGGATGGGAATGGGGAATCTCTAGGATGGTGGTATGTTGTGGATCCATAGTATAAATGATAAGGAAAATTGAGTCACATGGGGTTGGGAGAGAGGGATTTGTGGAATCTACCCTTGTGTGGATTTGTATGCCCAATGTGAGACCAACAGGGGACCATTTAAAAACTCTAGGGAATCAAGAGTTATCACATTCGTAGGGTGTGTGCATCTATGGTGTAGGGTGTTATATTAAATTTAGAAGGAGTTTTATCAAAATTGGGAATAAGATGTTGTTGTTATCATTAGGACCATATGCAATCAGTGAAGGAAGGTTGCAAAGTTGTATATTTTAGAATAATCCTAGAGTGATGGTTTTTATTCAAACTTCTTCATCTTACTATTACCATTCATCAATTGATATGAGATGAATTTATAGGTTGACTTTCCATCTATTCCTCAAAGACCTTCTCTCTTCTTAAACAATAAAAAATATGTGGCATCACATACCTCAAGTAGTCACAAGATATTTTTATCGGTTCATTCAACCATATCAATTGTTGTATCATATTTAAATATGAGAATGAAGACGAGAGGATAGTATACCCTTAGAATCACTTTCCAAGCCATCACACTAGCAATGAGATGGATATTTTCCAAAACTATGATCTTAGTCATCACTTTTATTCTGTATGAAATAAGTTGTTATCACATTACAAATATCATGTTATACTTGCTTAGGGCAATAGAATGGAATGTGGTATTTTATAATGTTGTGGTTTTACTATAGTGAAATGAATAATAAACAAGAGGATTATGTGAGTAAGGTGGCATGGTTATTGAATGAGATGTACGGGAGTGGTTCCAAATATCATAACACAATTCACTGGTGCACCCACAGTTTCCGTGTAAAATGCATTCTAAGCATAGAAAGAGATCAGTAAGAATAGATGGCAGGGTGTAGGGAAAAAATTAATGCTCAATTGGTCAACCAAGGCGGAGGAAGAGATGGTGAAGGTGAGTGAGAGGTGAATGGTGGGCTTGGGACACATGGGTTATCTCCATTGTTGTTGGTGTCAATGTTGTGCCAAATTACCATGTAATTTTGCTTCACACTGATCCAAGATATTCTCTAATTAATGTATGATATATTGCAACTAGAAACAATATATTTCTATGTCATCAAATTGATGATATTTTTTGTTGAAATGAATTATTATAATACATCATACAACATTGACATATAAATCATCCCATCCTTTGATAACCATTTTAGAAAAAATTTCAAAAAAAAATTGTTTCGAAACATATAACTTGTCATCAACTTCAACATTCAAATTCAATACTCTAATTTGATTGTTCTCAAATTTCCCATCAATGGGCATGTAATCTTCCTTCCACATCTTCTTAGGATGCAAAGTTAAGTTTTTAAGAAACTTGTTTAATCTTTAATAACTTATTTTTTATATAGATAAGGACATGCACATCTTCCAACACATCTTCCAACACATCTTCCATCAAGGGTTGTCCAAGTAGTAACTAGTAGTTGTGTCCTTCAAGATACATGACCTAAAAAAACATGTTTATGCATAAAATCACCTACTTTCATTGGTATGTCCTTAAAAATATATTATATCATCTTCCATAATCTTAAGGAAATGTGGAAATGTGAGTAGAGGAAATCTATGTTCTCTCCATAAGATTGAAATGTTGGAATAATGTAATGATGTGATTGGAGCCTTAATATATTGTCACACAAGAAAAAAAAAACATGCCATAAAAGTAAAACAAGAACAGAATTAGACATAGTTACCAGGTGGAGAGTTATTGAACTAGATGCAAGTATACCTTTCTTCACATCTAGATTGTAGAGCCAATCAATAAATAAATCACTTTTTTAAATGGGTGATGTATATCCATCATTGCAAGGGTATGAAAAAGATGTTGAATAGGTGTGGAGGAATTTTATACTTTAGAGTCCATGTGCTTGATATTGTTTCTATTTTTTTGTCATTGAGACCTTCGACAATTATGTCCAATCAAAGAGGTGTGTAGAGTGGATGCACCATCCACAAAGTGTGAGAATAAGGCGATAATCTAATTCACATAATTAATTAAATCATTCATCTCTTGATTATCTAGTGTAAAAACATTCTACCTATATCTTGTCAATCTAGCTATGTTCGTCATGGCATTTTTTAGAGAAACTTTCTGGTTTTTCCAAAATCATTGTGGGTGCACATAGGTAACAACACAAACATGTGTTGATGGTAAATTGTCTAGTGAATAAATGGTATAGTAAAGAGTAATTATGTGGATATGGTTCACATTCCTATACATACAAACAAATGAATCATGATCACCAGGACCACAAAATACACATAAAATTTCATATGTATTCTTAAATGAAAAATTCATAGGCATATATCCTCACTTTCCATAATCCAATATTTTAATTGGTTTCTTTCTTCCTTGAGTGAGTTTGCATTATTGGGGATGTTTTTAAGCAGATTCTCGATATTTTGTTGCACACATGTGTGCCATGTTTGTAGTGTGACATTGTGAGATCCAATCCAAGGTAGTTGCAGGTGGGGAAGAAAAGTGAATTGAAGAGGATCAATAACTTGTGTGCCATGTTTGTAGTGTGACATTGTGAGATCCAATCCAAGGTAGTTGCAGGTGGGGAAGAAAAGTGAATTGAAGAGGATCAATAACTTGTGTTGGAGACATAATATTGGGAGCAAGTTGTTACATAGGAACAAAGATAATAGTATTATGTTATGTAAGGGATGATGGAACTAACATGTTCAAAAGAGGCTTTTTAATGTTTATCCAATGTATTTGTGTTGTAGGAAGTATGTGATAATATATATTGAATTAAGATACAAAGTATTATGAAAAGTAGAAAAACATTTCAGATTACTTAGGACCTCTTATTTGGTTATATAACAATGGATTAGGGACTAACCTATTCAAAATCTCATTTGGAAAATGGTCATCATGACAATAGCAACAAAAGTTCTATTAAGGCTTCCATGTAACAAGTTGGATAACTTGTTATTGAAGTTTTTTGAGTTGTTGTTTGATTTTAGAGAAAGGTTTAAGAGAAGGCATGGTATTATCTAGCACACCATCATACAAATATTCAATCAAATATATGGAATCTTGATATGTCTTTAGCTTCAATCTCTTTACTTTGTGGCGAGACAATGGTGAAAAAGAATAAAGGAGTTGATTCATACACTGTTCTTTAAGAATATATGTACCACTCTTTCCAAACCCTTATCTTGATCTATAATAATATTAAGTAATAGACTCACTAAGTTTGAAGTGGATATGCATGAGCACAATAAAATTGGTAGGGGGTTTAATCATTTCACCCCATTCATGAAATTTTTTATCACTAGACTTCTGAAAAGTTGTCAATGGCAGTTGCAAATGTTCTCATCATTGAAGAGTGCAATTTATAAGGGTTCTCTTGAAAGAAGAAATCTTGGATTGATGTGTATTTGTACCATGAGGAAGAAGGTCCTAGTAGTAGGATCCATGGTGATGAATTTTTCAAAACCATCAAATTATCTAATAAATGGTTGAAGATGTGGAATTGGGAAGTTTCCCAAATTGATAGTGGTCATCATCACAATGGTTGATCTAATACCAAGTGCAATATTTTGTGATGTTGATAAACTATTCTTTCTACTTAAACATCAAAATCGTATGCTCATGTAGTTACACAAGACAAGAAGTGTATAGATGTGAAGTTGCAACATATTAAAAGGTATAATCGAAGATCACATCAAGAAAATGCTCTATAAGTACATATAACTCTTTAATAGATGTTGGATCACCAATATCCAAGCAAATAGAGACATAATCATGCATGAATGAGTAATCATAAAATAGCTCTCACTAAGAATGGATGGGCTCAAGTTCAAGATTCAACGAGTGCAGGTTGTGATAACTAGATTTTTCACATCAAAGGTGGCATACAACCCTGGAATTTAAAGGCAAGGAAGGTAGTGCAAACTATCATGAGTGGGATCCACTAAGGGGTACCATACTGACCCTATGTTGCAAAATACAATGAAATTAGGCAAGAAACAATTGTTTTCATTTATGTGAAAATCCTTACGATCTTTCCCATGGGAATATGCACATCTTAGTGCATAATAATGCCAAATATTACTAAAATATCAAATGATCAAAATTGTAGACACAAATACATATGTGCACTAAGTTAGACAAACACATAAACCACTACACTAACTCAAGAAGCATGAACACAACCCATAAGCTTAACACAAATGCCATGTTGCATGTAGATAATCAACATATCTTATTTAATTCTATATTATATTACATATTATACAAGCTCTTACCCAATTTCATTTAACTATGTGATCACAATCCATATATATGCCTCAATGACTTAGTATACACTATTAGGGTCCACAAATCTTTCCCAAATAAACACACCTTACATCCTAGTCAATCTAATCAAATTCCTAGAATGCATGCATACATAACCAAATAATATATAAAATGCATTAACCGATACATTAGGAAAGACATGAAGGGTTTTCATCCCAATTGCTAACCCTAGTTGAACAAGCACTTCCTGATCCACTTTCTTTTGTTTGTATATTTTTCTTAAATGTAAGATTTTTCTTCATTGAGTTCTGTCATGTCACACTTACTACATTCAAGGTCAAAAACAATGTTTATACAATTTTGTTTCAATGTTTACACATCGAAACTAGGCCTTTCAAGAAAATTGTCCCATTTTAATTTACATTAGGTTTTACATCGTTAAATAAACATCCTCAGTTAAGAACATCAATTTACCTACATTCATGCATGTCAATATGCCAACAAGTTTGGGATTTTCATCTCTCTGCAAATGTTGATTTAACAATATCCCATAGTGTCATTAAACTGATAGGAATTTGCAACTTTAGAGTTTGAATTGGACATGAATTCAACATTAACAAAATCAAAACAACATTCAAGGATGTTGATGTATTAAAATTCAAGGACATTGATATATTGACATCCCAACAATCTAAACAATGTCCTGGACATTGATATATCAATGTGTAGGAAGTTGAAATGGATTCCTAAACATCAATATATCAACATGTAGGAGGAATTGTTCTATGTGACCCCCATCCCATAATTCTTCATTTCTACCCTTTGAAAAATATTGTCAACGATGTGGAGGAGTGTTTCCTACAACCTCGACATTAATGCTAACAATGATGAAAATTCATAGTCAAAGTATCCCAACAATGTTGTTGAGATACTACAACCATAAATCATCATCCATTAGGGGAAATTTGAGGTCTAAAATGGACCTCCTATGGAAAATATTAAAATAATAGTTAAACAATAATAATAAGAGTTATGAATTTTCAAAGGGAAAGGAAGAAAACTACTATTCAATATTATATTCAAGGATGAGCCACTAATGTCAATGTAATTCTAATTACCTATTTGGAAGACTGAAATTCATCATATATTTTGGCACACCAGACTATAAAATATTGGTAGGTGAAAACATTAGGGAGTATAGTACCATGAACTAACCATGATGTGCATAATCATCATTACAATTTACTACCTAAAAATGCGCATGGTTATGTTTTCATTTCCAAAGGGATTTATTCTCAACAAGCATAGTGGAATGGGTGTTAACCCTTTCGAAATTAGTGATAATTGCATGTCATGTGCAAAATCTTGGAGAAAAAAATTGGATTTGATATTAACTTGGGCACTCATAGTTGATCAAGGAAGTAGATTGCTAGCATGGATTAGGTTGAGAATTCAGCTACGACCCCATTCATATGACAAACAAGGTATCACCACATATTTGAGAATCTTCTACACCTTTTGAGACACTTCTACATATTTTAAAGCATATCGTGCCATTGAGGTTCGTTTGAGTGTCCTTACACATTAGTGAATGCACTTCACATATTTGGAGGCATCTTTCACTATTGGAGGGTTGATGTGGAGCCTTTGGCATATTTCACAAGCAATTTTTCACTCACCTAGAGGAGTGTCGACATCCTTTGAATGAGGTTATCATGAGGTTTCATGTGGCTTTAAATTAACTTTTAGAAGGTTAAATCACTTCTTTAGAGGAGAACCCAACATCGGAGTTGGATTGTGGACCCAAGTGTACTCTTTTTATTCAAAGATATTTAACCCATTTTGAGGGTTTCTTTTGGCTAAGAGAGGAGGCATGGTTGTGATATATTGATCCTATCATGCCTTAACATGTTTAATTATTTCACTTCACCCTATTCATTTAGATGGCAACCATGTTAAGGTGTTTTTAGCTTGGCACATATGTGCCTTTAGGGAATAGGTACACATGGCATGATTTCATTGGTCCATGTGGAAAATTGATCATGTTGATATCATTAGAATTTAGGTCTCTAAGCACTAAGGGTCTCAATGGATGAATGCATATTTTGAATATGTTTCGAAATTGGTTGACCCCCAATTCATCGAACTGATAATTAGCACAAAACAATGAAATTGCATAAGCATTATTAATTAGGATATCATAGAAATTGTGATATTTGGTAATATAACATTTGCATAACAAAATGAAAATTCAAAAGGAAATTTCAACATTGGCCAACAATTAGGACCATACTCAAAAATAAAAGTATGAAATGGAAGTTCCAGAAGAGTTGGTTTATTGTGAGAGAGACTCAATTGTAACTCTAGTTCTAATCCTAACTTGTTCATCTTTTACTACCATCATCCAACCTTGCATGGAATATTCATGCAACAAGCTATTTTTCCATTCAAACATAGATATACAAATGTTGCATGGATTTAGCATTATTCTCAAATAAAAATTAGAGATTAATCTAATACCTCCATTAGAACAACCATAATTTAAGCAATCAAATACATTCCTTATAGATTAATCCAATACACTAACTAGAAGCACATACAACTTATAATTAATTCTTAAATGATGCTTAGACACTTGAAAGTTAACTCTAAAATGATTGCATAAAGTAATATATAAAGAAGGAATGGAATAACATTGATATACACACTAGTGCTAAAGTGTGTTACATGGGGCAACAAGTCCAATCTCAATTAATATTTATACTATAAGTATTTCAAACAAGCTCAAATTATACTCTATTCAAAATATGGTATGTCAATAAATAATTGTTCTCCTACACTTATTGACCTCATTGCACATACCATAATCTGATTTCCTTCATGTTCCTCAAATATGCAATTGTGTTTTATGTCTTTGGAATTTTGGAGTGAACTATTTATAAACCCCACAATATTTCTCGAATTTTTTGGCCTTCCATCAATATAGATAGATGCTCATTTTTTTTCAATTATTTTATTCTTTACTATTATAATTTTCCAAAATTCCATATATCTACATGCTCTTCACTTATCGGGTCAATATCTTCCAATCTCCATATTTGTACAATGTGCCAACATACTCCATCAACACAAATTCATATATATATATATATATATATATATAGAACTTTTACACCATCCATGTAAAGCAATCCCAACCCACGTATTAAGGATGGATGAATGTGATATTAATCCCCATTAAGTACACAAGCGGTGTCCAACTCGGGAAGTCTATTGGAGTTCCACTTCTTGACAAGATACTTGAACTACATTGGCACCTCCATATCATCCTTGCTCTCATTCTTATAATAAAATTTCCCTCCTTTAGCACAAAAATAGTCCATACATATTTGAAATTTTTCCCTGATAAGATCACCTCTATTTGATCTCACAATCAATCCTCCTTCCCCTCTCTCATTAGAAATATTATCACTATCAAAAGAAAGATCCAAAACATATCTATTCAATTCTACTTGCATTACATTAATGTATGTATAGACATAATATTATATCGATTTTGAAATGGTAAGAAAAAAGAAACAAAACCATAGGCTTGAAATAATGAAAGCATGAGAACCCCACCTTTTGTTTCACTATATATCATGCATCATTATCAATATAAATGGATACTTCATTTTCAATGATCTTATTAGAATGCCTCAATGTATCGTTAAAAGACTCAAATCTATGGGAGGAGGGCATCTTGGTCTTATTCTTGATGATGCCATGCTATTAATTAAATTTGCAAGACAAGATTCCATCCATGGGAAGAAAAAATAAGAAACAATTATCCCAAAGGATTGCAATAAACAAAGAATGTGAAACCCACCTTCTGTTTCATTATAGTGAATGTTGGCTCAAAATAGGTACTATACACGGATATTGCTTTTGTAATGATCTCTTTCCAAATACTTCCATATATCTCTCAAATACCTATATCTATTGGAGGAGGGCATCTTGGTCTACTTTTAGACAATGACATGGCATTAATTAACTTTGTAAGACAATATTTCATCCATGGGAGGAAGAAATAAGAAACAAGACTAGTAATAAACAAGGAATGAGAACCCCACCTTCTGTTTCACTGCAATGCACACTAGAAAAAGACAAGTATTGTACATTTATATTTATTTTGCAATGATCTCATTAGAATGCTTCCATATATCTTCAAAATACTCATATCCATGGGAGGAGTGTATATTGGCATTCTTTCAGACAATGGTGTGTTGTTAGTTAAAACTACAATGAAATATTTTGTCCATGAGAGGAAGATATAAGAAACAATTAATCAGAATGTTTGCAATAAATAATGAATTATAACCCCACATTTTGTTTCATTGTAGTGTATGTCGCATCATTATCAGTATTGTACATGGATTTTTCTTTTGCAATTATCTCGTCTAAATGCTTTATTATATCTTCAAAAGACTAGGATATTTTGAAGGATGGATTCTTAAACCTACATTCAAACAATGGTGTGTTATTACTTGACCAACTAAGGTTGACCAAAATGGTCATAAAGAGTACAAAGCCATAAAAAACAAGCAATATAACACAATTGTTCAAAAAATGAGATGATATTTAAAAAGAAAAAATGGGGATTGAAAGTGAAGGTTTCATATTATAATGGAAAAATTAATTTAAAAACATTGATAGAATGGGTAAGAAAGATGGAGTGCAACCTTAAATTTGAAAACCCAAAAGGACTACAAAGAAAAATATTTTCCAATACAAAGGTTTTAGTAGATTTAACAATTTGTTTTAGCATTTTTGTCAAATATAAGTATTTGATTACTTCAAACAAAAGGTATTATTTAACCTTGTCTAAGGATCCAAATCCTTATGTACCTCCAATGGAGAGCTTAGACATTAGGGTATTTTCTTGGGTTTAGTAGACAACACAAATTTTAAGCATTTTGTCAAATATAAGTAATGAAAGGGATTATTTAGTAGTGTCTAGTGATCCAAATCCTTTTGTAGATAAAACAAATTGTTTTTATAGAGTACTAGTACCTTATTTCAATAATAATAATAAGGGACCAAGGAGTTGTAGTCGTCATCCACCAGTTAGACCCACACTTATTTTTTACTTTAAAAGTCCACTTATCTATCCTTAAAATTGATATACTAAACTTAATGTATGTTCTCACCCTATAGTGGCAATGATTCTTTGGTAGAGAACAACATTTTTATATAATTGTATGCACCAATATTTTTTATGACTTTGAAACAACAATAATTCTTACTGTATACATGTATCACTCAATTTTTCAATATCTTTAATGGGGAGTTATTTTTGGTAGTCTTCCTTGATCATATCATTTATAAAAAAATATCAAGCTAAAAGACTTGAGCAATGTAGTTAAACGAAATTAGACCTATAAAAAACACATGACTTTTAACGCACATGGAGAAATTTACATCCTTGTCAGAGGAAGCATTAGACATGGTACACAGTATTTGCTAATGAAATTTCTTATTGATAGAAATTGAAACTTATTTTTATGGTTTTCAGAATTAAATTTAATAATGCAGAGAGACCTACATAAGATTTATAATAGATGACCTTGTAGATAATGAATTTATACAAAATCATTTTAACTTCTTCTTTTTTAAAGTTCATGGTCAAAATTCTATTGATTTTTCAAAGTATCATAGAGATAAAAGTCCCTTGTTGTTGGCCTGCCACTTGGAAAACCATACCAACAGTAGAGGAGAATATCATCAATCCAAATATATTGTTTGTATTTTTCCAAAAAACTTTAAAAACTAAAGGTACCAGAGATACTCTACAATTAAATTTGATAGAGATTAGCATGCCTATTATGATTTATGTCTATCATTTTAACAAAAAAAAAAGGGGACTTGAAAGATACCCAACTTCAGAAAGAGGAAGGCCCGAATGAGGCATCTGAGGGATTCTTTCCCTGAACCTTGTCTTGACCAGATTGCTAGTTGCGAACTACTATTGGTATTTCCAGATTGTTTGAAGCAGGAGGAAGATGAGCTAGAATCTCTCTGACCATCAAGTTGAAGTTGAATTGTATTTTGGGCATCTTCCCTAGTCTGGAACATTTGGCCCATGAAGGTTTTAATATGCTAGTATAATTCTATTGTCTTCCAATAACAAATCTCCCTTGCTCTAGTGTGCCCTACGTCTGGAACCCAGTGAATTATAGTCTCAGTTATTTCAAAGTCGGTGGTCATGTCTCGTTTTAGGACGAATGCAACTTTGACATTGTCCAAACTCCGTTAAAAGCAGTGGGATTATTACTTTGGTAGTTGTTGGTTGCATTCTCAGCCTCTTATTTCACTCGAGAGACTGGTCTTCCCTCTTTAGGTTAGTGGGAGGAAGAAGCTTATGGAGCCCCCATGCCTCGACGATAGCCTCTTGGATAACCATGACAAGGTGCCATGATGTCACAGAATAAAGCAAAGAGAGAAGGGTGATATAGGTGCAAGATAAACAAAGTAGAGTGCTAATCACCAATGATGGAGCGAAGGAAACTGATTTAAAGAGCAGGATTCTCAATTTGCAGAGTAGGCTTCAAGCATTGGCTTTGGATCACGTCCATGATTTTTATTGCAGAGCTTAACATGGACATGGTTAATCGTGAGTGGAGAATGCCTCGACTCGTTGGGAGGACAAGTATTTATTGCCATTAAGTTCTCTATCGAGGTGGTTGATCTAATTGGGATCCAAACTAGGCAAGGGAGCCAACATGGCTTCCTGTTCGAACCATCTAAGGGGAGATGTTGTGCCTTAAATGCTAGAGAAATGTGCCGACTGGAGGGTCCTTTATCTGTACGAGTGTTGAGCTGGTGGGAGTCACCTCGGAGCCCACATGACTTCCCATGTGAACAATTTCAAGGGAGTTTTTGTGCCTTAAATGTGGTAGTTTCTTTTTTATTGTAGGGTCCTCACTATGTATGAGATTTGAGCTAGTGGGATCCACCTCATTATAGTCATTGAAGTCATCCTCGAGGATGGGTCTCCCCAGGGTTAGCATATTGAACACCCCATACATAGATGGACAATGGTAAATTTGAAGTGCAAAGTTATCAAAATTTCTTAATACACATTTACTATTAATCTTATTGTCTACTGTAATGTTTTGTTTCACAAAAAAAAGGGTAGGGACTAACCACCCTATGACTCCTCTTGTTTTTTTTGGGTTGTTATATTCTTTGCAGTGAAAGAACATTCAATCGAATGTTTAGTTGACATGGATCGACTGGGCGATAAATCAACTAACGAGTCAAGTCAAGTTGAGGGGAAAGTCGAAGGTTGAATTGGTCGACCGAGAAGGTCAATTGACAATAGTTCGAGTGGAAACCAACTGGAGGTCAACTAGTAACCGATCAATAGTTGATTGTAACCAAATCCTGAGATTCACGAGATTGCAACCAATCATTTGCATGGATCTGTAACCATTTTTTGGGTGCTATGATTTAAGGTTTTGCATGTTGTAAATCCTAAAAATAAGGCGCATTGTAATTGTAATAGATTGATGTTCATGATGATGAATCTTTAGAAGAATTGTGAAGGTCATGTAGATGCAAGACAAATTAGCTACATGGTTGTTCTTGTGTAAAGAAAGAGAGTAAGATGACAATTGTGTCTTAGGTGTAGAGAAACGTTAGTCATATAACTCTTTATTTGATGAATGAATAAGACAACAAAAGAGCGAGACACTCAAGGAATGTTGGTTTTACTTGTTAAGGGTTTCTAGGGTAAATCTCTATGTATTGTGTGTGTTTTTCATTTAATTTCTACCTAAATTTGTCTTCTCTTTCCTGGTTGGTTTAATGTGAGGATTATTTTCTCTAAATTTGGCATCAAAATAGTTCTAATACATTTGGTATCATAGCGTATTTGAGCAGTTTTGATACATTTGGTATCAGAGCGTTTCGAGCAAGATTAAGCATATCATGGGAGGAACAGGACCCTTCCACGTGTGCTACATATTTTGGGTTTGGAAAAAAAATTGATATTTGTCAGTAAAATGAGTGATGCAAGCATGCACACTTTATTTTAGAAGGATATGTGCAAAATGGCCAAGGGAGTGATGGTATTAATGAAAGGAGCATGGATTGGAACCCTATACAAGTTGTTAGGGAATATCAACTCGACTGGATGCAACAACATTGTTGTTCCTAAAGTTGACTTGAATCAATTTGGGCTATGTCGATACAAACCAACTCTATTGTTCTTCGTCAAGTTGAATTGACCATTTTTTGGCACCAAAGGATGGGACATATTGGTGAAAAAGGACTTCAAGCTATGCAAAAAAAGGTATGGTTGAAGGTTTTTGTGATTGTAATTTAAAATTTGATTTTTTTGAACATTGCATATATGGAAAACAAAACCGGGTTAGATTCCCATCTGGTGCTACAAGGGAAAAAGGATACTAGAATTGATACATAGTGATGTGTTTGGGCTTGTATCGGTCCCTTCACTAGGAGGATATTTGTATCATGTTTCCTTCATGGATGATTTTCCGGGAACACATTGTTATATTTATTGAGGAATAAATCATAGTTTTTGGAGAAATTCAAAGAGTGTAAATCTCTTGTGGATAACTAGATAGATAAGAAGATCAAGGTGCTAAGAACTGATAATGGAGGTGAATTTCGTGGAAAGTATTTTGAGCAGTTATGCAAGAAGTATGGCATAGAACACCAAAATACCACACTAGATACCCCACAACAAAATGGATTTGTTGAAAGAATGAACATGACGTTGATGGATAAGGCAAGCAACATGCTCAGTGGTGTTGGGCTCACACACGAGTTCTGGGAATTCTGGGCAAATGCAATCGACACTAAAAAATATTTGGTAAATATTTCTCCTTCATAAATGCTAGTTGACTCGAATCCACATGAGGTACAGTTTGGTAAAAAGCCTTCACTTTCACATCTTAAAGTATTTGGTCATGATACATTTGTGCATGTTCCCAAGGAAAAGAGGAACAATCTAGACAATAAGGAAGTGAAGTGCATTTTCATTGACTACAGGGATGGAATGAAAGGATATAAGCTATGGGATCCACCATTGAGGAAAACAATGTATAATCGAGATGTAGTCTTCAAGGAAGTCGAAGAAATTTATAATTCTAAAGAGGTTCATTCAGAGAAAGAACTAGAGAAGATTGTATATGAACTGAGGAACAAAGAACATGATTCAGATTAGTCAAATGAACCAAATGAAGAGGTGAAACAACCAAATTTGGTTGTAAGAAGGTGTGAATTAGTAAGGAAACCAATTGAAAGGTATAGTCTGCCTTATTTTCATTTTGCATATGTTATCTTCCATTGACGAGGAGCCCAAGTTGATCAAAGACGAAGTCAACTCGACAGAGGGTAAACTATGGAAGGATGCCATGGTCGAAGAAATGGAATCCTGGCATAAGAATGAGACATGAGATTTGGTCAAGATACATAATGGAAGGAAACTTATCGGTAGCAAGTGTGTGTTCAAGAAAAAATTGAATGCAATAGGTCAAGTCAAGAAGTTCAAATCTAGATCGGTAGAAAAAGGGTGTTCCCAAGTCGAGGTAGTTGACTTTGGTGAGATTTTCTCTCTTGTTCAAAAATTAAGTTCCATTAGAGTAATAATGTCTCTAGATGAAACATTTGACCTCGAGAAAGAGAAAATGAATGTGAAGACATTGTTCCTACATGGGGATATGGAAGAGGAAATATACAGGAAACAACTTGAAGGATTTGCAGTAAATGGAAAGAAAGAGATGGTGTGAAAATTAAAGAGATCCCTTTATGCTTTAAATCAATCACCAAGGATGTGGTATCAAAATTTTGACACATACATCCTTAGTTTGGGTATCGTGAGAAGCAAGTTTGATCACTGTGTATATTCCAAGAAAGAAGGTGGTCATTTTGTATATGTAGCTTTGTATGTCGACAACATGTTGTTGGTTGGAAACAACATGGAAGCAATAAAGAAGGTGAATATGCAGGTGTCCTCCAAGTTTGACATGAAGGATCTCGGTGCAACGAACTTCATTATGGTAATGGAGATCAAGAGAGATCAGATAGTTAGAAATCTTTGGTAAAACCAAAGAAAGTACATTTAAACAATGTTGAGGCGTTTCAACATGCAGGATTACAAATCGATCAAGGTACCAATTCATGTGGGAGAAAAACCAACTATTGAACAATGTCCAAAGACACAAGAAGAAATAGAGGGAATGTTACATGTTGCCTATGCTAGTGTCGTTGGTAGTCTGATGCATGCAATGGTATGCAATTGACCAAATATTCCTCATGCAATGGGAGTATTGAAAAGATATATGTCGACACCTGTGAAAGAGCACTAATATATAGTCAAGAGATTGTTCAGGTACTTACGTGGCACATCAGGATATGTTATATGCTACCAATGGAAAACTGAAACTAACAGGGAAGTAAATGTAGGTGGATTTGTTGATGTTGACTAGGATAGATATATGGATCGACGAAAGTTGACTAGTGCATATGTGTTCAAGATGTTCGGTGGAGAAATCAACTGGATGAGTGAGTGACATGTGGTTGTAGCCTTGTCAATAATAGAAGTTGAATACATGGCAAACACTCATGCAAGAAAAGAAGTCATATGGTTTCATCGACTACGTTCAGGGATTGGGTTTGAGTAGAGAGATATGAAGATAAATTGTGATAGTCAAAGAGAAATATTTATGGAAAAGAACCCAAATTTTCATTCTAGGACGAAGCACATCAATGTAAAATACCATTTCGTGAGACACATGGTGGAAATCAAGAAGGTTCTATTGGTGAAGGTAGACTCTTTGAGTAAGTCTGTGAGTGTTGTGGAGTTCTCTTGGTGTAAACAGGCAATGGGAATTCTTACCCTAGGCCTGTGAACAAAAGTTCAGGTTTTCCTGTATCAAAAAAGAATACAACAAGTCAGAGAATGTTGGGTTGTTATATTATTTGCAGTGAGAGAACATACAACTCACTGTCTAGTCGAGATGAATCGAATTGGAGATAAATTGATTGACAAGTCAAGTCGACTTGAAAGGAAAGTTGAAGGTAAAATTGGTTGACCGGGAAGGTTGAAAGGTCAACTGATAGGAGTTCAAGTAGCATCCCACTAAATATTAATTTGAGGTTGACTGGGTAGTTGACTAGTAACTGACTAGTAGTCCACTGTAACTGAATCCTGAGATTCATCAGATTGCAACCAATCATCTATATGGATCTGTACCATTTTTTGGGTGCCATGATTTAAGGTTTTGCATGTTGTAAAGCCTATAAATAAGAAACATTTTAAATTTAATAAATTGATGTTCATGCTAATGAATCTTTAGAAGAATTGAGAAGGTCATGTAGATGAAAGTCGAATTGGTTGCAAGGTTATTCTTGTGTAAAGAAAGAGAGTAGGATGGAAATTGTGTCTTAAGTGTAGACCAATGTTAGTCATGCAACTCTTTATTCAATGAATGAATAATACAACAAACGAGAAATAATCTCAAGGAATTCTTTTGGTCGCTCCTTTCCTTACTAACCAACCTAATCAGAATAATCAGTTATAAATTAAACGAAATCAAATCATTTTAGTGGAACTCAATTTAAATGCTCGTAAGTAACCAAAACTCTCATGTCTCTATTCGAGTATCCCAGGCTAGGTAGAAACATTGTGTGTTATGTGGGGGGGGGTAAGTTTTGAGGTTTAAGGGTGAGGGCCATGGTTCCTCCCCCGTATAGGGTCGAGTTGGAGTTAGAGGTCAAGTTTTGGTTTTCCCTGTTAAGGGTTTCTAGGGTAAATCTTTGTGTACTGTGTGCTTGCCATTTAATTTCTACTTAAATCTGTCTTTTCTTTCCTGATTGGATTAGTGTGAGGATTTATTTTCTCTATAGTTTTTAGTATAACATTTATATATAATTACATAATGGTTCTTTTGATTTCAATTTCAATATGTAGTATATTATATAGTAAAGTAATATAATGATTATATGGATCCTTAAATTTATATAGAACCATGCAATTCACATAATATAAGATTAATTGATATGTAGTTTAACTAATTTTTATTATAACATTTATATATGATTACATAATGGTTTATGTGATTCCAATTTCAACATGCAACATAAATGGGTATGCATACATCCACTCACCTCTGTATCTTGGCCATAACCAACCTATATCGATTTGGATATTTACATAAACCCACTCTCAATATTCGATATAGCTATCCATGCACTTATTTTGAGTTGGTTATCCATAAACCCACTCTCAATTATATATGATTTGGGTATCCATAAACCCACTATCAATATTTGAGTTCTCTTATTGGTATTTAATATGGGTATCCATAAACCCACTATCAATATCCAAGTTGGATATCCATATGCCCACTTTCAATTATTTTTTAATTTGGATATATTCAAGTTGGGTACCCATAAACCCACTTTTAGTTGGATTCAATTAGGTATCCATACACCCACTATTATATATATTTGAGCCAGGTAGCATGGTTGATTTTTTCTTCACCAAGCTGCTTGAAGGTCAGATGCCCATGGCAGACTTGTCCACCTTTCTCACTAAGTCTTCCCTCTGCTCACCTTTAACCTTAAACGAATAACTAAAGTTAATGAGGACCTCATTTCCCTATGCATTGCTTGTCCAGTTTCTGTGTTAAAAAATTCTAGTATTGAGTTTTGTCCATTTTTTATGCAGGAGCATCTCCCAAGAAAAGCGAGCCAGCACAAAAGACGAAGGATAGTTGGGCACACGCCAACGCCAATTTTTTAAAATTTTCCCTTAAAGCTGATGCACTAAACATAAATGAGATCATTTAATTATGGCACCTTGGTAAAATGTAATCAGACCTCGAGCCATACGCTCTCGTTTGAGATAGACAGAGGCATTTATAGTAGTAGATGCAGGTAGATAGAATTGAATTCTTAGATTAGACAGTTTTAGAGCGCAGGAGGGAAAATGGATATAGACACCCTCATTTCGCATTGTAACATTAGCCAACATAATTCGGAGTAGGAAGAGCATAGGAGAATAACAGAGGGTTGTAGAAGACATCCATGTACAGATCTGGAATTAATAGAAGGAATTGATTCAGACTCATGGTTTTGTGTTCTGTGTGTGTGTGTGTTGATAATATGCTCATGAACGTTTGTTTTCTGTTATGTATTGTTTTGAGATGTTGTGCATATGATTTCATGGTTTAAACATAAGTCTAAAAGGAAGAGTAAATGAGTTTCAATTGTTTCTCTACTTGAGCAAGGATTCCTGCAAGGAGTGCAGTTGAAGTCATCCGCAAGGAGTGCGTTGACAGAAGGCTCAGAGAGTTAACTCTTGTTCTCATACAATTAGGGGTGAAATCGGGTTATACGAGCCGTGCAAGGAGTGCGCAGATCGAGCTAAGTCTTAGAGTTGCGATTCTGAGTAGAGTATCCGAGGACTACTGCTGCGGAGGTGCGTAGAGTCAAAAGACTTTAACACTGAGACGTCGTCGAAGATTTTCCGCAAGGAGTGCGCGCAAGGAGTTGCTTGGAGAACTTGAAGGTCATGAGAAAGCTCAGGAGGAATAGACCTTTGAATTCAATGAGAGGTGAGTGCAGAGAAGCTACCATGGAAAGTCAGGGAGAAGCATCGCATATTGGCGAAGCGACGAATGAGTCTCGTAGAGAGGTGCTTCTTCTTTTCGCAGAATCATTAAAATGAGAATGGACGGATGAAATATTTGGAGGAGGTTTCATGAAGTTCCAAGAGTCGTTAGATCTCCCAGAGGTGCGAGGTAGTTACAGCGCAAGTGTGGAGAGGTTCAAAGCTTAGGAGGAGAAGCACCGTTGATCCAAGTCGGTTAGGGCCATTGGATTATTCACGAGATCGCCTATCGGGACCTTGTGAGAAAAGTGTCCAAAGTTTGGTAAAGAGAATCGCGATATTACGATACGCGATATTTCGGCGACCATGAGAATGGTGTGGGGCCACAAGATCTGGTAAGCAAACAGGTGGCACATCCCATGTCGGGATCTCGTGGGTGGAAAGGCTGAGGATTTGGTATTAAAAGTCGCGAAGCATGAGGACACGAAGCAGTGAAGTGGTGAGAGAATTAGGAGCCGTCCATCTGAGGAGGATAGGTGGCAGAGATTGAGAGATCTCGTGAACTCAGGAGTTCGCAGAGTGAAATCCCAAGTATTGGGTACTCCAAGTCATGAAGCGGCGAAGTGGTGAGAGGACTAGGAGCCATCCATCTGAGCAGGACAGGTAGCAGAGATCGAGAGATCTCACGAACTCGGGAGTTCGCAGGGTGAACGCCCAAGTATTGGGTACTCAAAGTCATGAAGACACGAGGAGCGAGAAGAAGAATAGTCGTTGGATCTGGATCAGGGGAGAACCATTGGATCTGCAAGTGGGATCGTGTATCGGGGTCTCGCGAGAAAAGACTCGAGGATTTGGCCATGTAGATCGCGATATTGCAATAAGCGATATCCCGACCGTTGGAGGATAGTGTGGGCCATAGCGAAGCCGGCGAGTGGAGTACAGGTGGCACGAAGCCATCAGGATCCCGCCGCGAGAAGTCCCGAGTATTGGCATTAGGATTCACGATGCCGCGAAGTCTAAAGTATCGGTGAGATAAAGGACCGGTGAAAAGTCAACTCATGTGCGCATCGACATCTCGGTGCATCGCGTTTTGGGAGTTGGAAAACCAAGTGCTTGATATAGTGAGTCGCGAAGTCGCGATAGGAGAAGGGTGAGGTCAGCATTGATTTACATCGGCGCTCGAGGACTCGCAAGATTCACACCCGACCACTAGCCTTTGGACTCGCGAAGTTGCGAGTTCCGACTTCCCGATAAGTAGAAGGAGGGGAGTCATGTGAAAGAATCTGTGGGTAGATATTTCCTGATAGGGAAATAGAAGAGCCTGGAAGTTCTTCGGGCCGAGAAGAAGAAGAAGATCCTGTGAGAGGACATGCCCTGGGTGGCGCGTCGTCAATTTGACTTTCACTCATTAACATACCTCCACAAATATTTTGATGGGTTATATTGGGCTTATCCTCTTGCAGTCTGAGGGTGACTCTCAATGCTAACATTCTTGGCATCATTTCCAAGGAACAAATTGAAGACATTTCCTTGGGATTGGACGACAAAGAAATTTTGATTCTAAAGGTGCATCAGAAATCAATACCTTGAATATCGCAACTTGCACCCGGATACTCCGTTGTTTCAGTTGTGGCTTCCAAAGGCAGACACACGAGGTCTACTCCACATCTGCCTCTGGAAACACTTGAAGTTGACCCAGAAAATATTATTAAGAAAGGAAAGCTTTCTCAAGAAGGATTTTCATTTGTTATTCCAGATTGAAAAGCTTCCCTCGGAGAACGACAATGAATAGATCCAGTTTTAGATGGTGAACTGAAGCTATACACATTATTCTGACTTCTTATCTTTCAACATGGCGACTCCATTATTCAGAATCTATTGGTGACTCCACTGGAAGGAGACAAATCAAATGGCTATGGAGGCTATCCTAGCTAGGAGGTTTTCCCCACTAAATTTCTCAGCCATAGTTGTTTATCAACATCCCGTGCCTCAAATTGATAAATGGCAAGATTTGCTGCCAAGATTTTGTGAAGGGGAGAATGACAACCCTCTTGAACATGTTCTAGTATTTCATGCTTTGATGCAACAACTTGACATCCAACATGAATACATATGTATGAACTTTTTTATGTACTATCTTCAAGGATATGCTCATATTTGGTATCACTCTCTTGAGCTTTCTACCATTTCTTCACTTGAAGAGTTTCATGCAGCTTTCAATATTCATTGTCAAAAGTTTTATTCCTCTAAGTTAATTTGTCATAGTTGAAGTGAGGAGTATAAAGATTGTGTTTAGGATATAATTGATTCTTATGAAGGTTGTGAGAATGAATAATATTCCTTGGATTATAAATCATCTCTTTCTCTTCCCTGTTCATTTGCATTAGATGAAAGTTGTTTTTGATGTCTCAGTAAGGAAAGTGCAGAAATTCAGTCTGTTCTGGAAGCTGATATTCTTTGTAACCCTATCTCTAAAAAACCTAGATATGAGCAGCCTACTTTTGACTCATATGATGAAGATAAGATATTTCTTCCTGGATTGAATCTTGAAAGGAAGCCTGTGTTTAATAATGAAGAGACGTTTTATCATGTTAGGCAAAAGATACCTCTTGGTATGTCATTCGAGTGTCCTCCTTTATTTGATCATTATGGAGACAACGATGAAGATGTTGATGTTTTTTTTGTCTTAGAAGAAAAAGGCATTAGCGACCAGCCTTCTATTTAAAATGAAAGCTTCTTCCAAGAGCATCATGTTAAGGAGAAAAATTGATCCTTTTATATACACGAGGAGATTTCTTGCCATCAGCTAGCAGATGTTATCAGAGAGGGAAAAAGAGAAATGGATCAACAGCCTGCATCAGCCTTTCACTCACCTGTTCTTTCCACAGATGTTCAACCATATGTGAACAACTGTAAAGTAGAGCAGGCTTTCTGTTACCAACCCAGGAAGTTTTATCACCTATTTTATGACCCTGTAGGGGAGTACATGGAGTTGCATTTCCTCAATATACTTAAGCCTTCAAGATTTATCTTACCTTCATCATTGGGAGGTAATATGAAGAATGTAATTAATTCGTTGTCACAGTTTTATCATCCCTTGTTGATCAGTGACAGAGTAAATAAGTTTCCAGTTAGGAGGTTACTTGAATGGATCTGGTGGAAGTTTGTTTTCACCTAGTGCATTGTAAAATCAGTTAGTGTAGGATTTTACATAAATAAGCTCCTTTTGGAACATGCATGTTTGATATCTTTTTGTAAGTAGAGAAGTGTACATATCAGCCTGTTGTCTTCAGTGAAATGTATTTGAGCTTGACTGCACAACCCAACAACTCAGGCACTGGAATTGCATGTTCTTGGCAGCTCATAGGGAATATGATCATATCCCCTATGGAGCCAAATGTTATCACATAAAGGTATCAAGGTCACAGGACTAACAAGTATTTTATTGCATAGGTAATGTCCAAGCGAAGCATTCATAAGAGGTATGTTTCGGGCTTGAAGTACAAGCAACCGACAGGTTTGATTTTCCACGGTGGATATCCCATATGTCGTTCAGATTGGCGGCTCTCAGACAGCCAGATTTTAAAATTTGTGCGAGGATTAGCGACCAAGCATAAGCCTCGTAGTGGTTTTTGCCCAAAGTTATAGATAAAGCACCACACGTCCTTCCAGATCAGACAGTCATGATTTACTTTGGGACTTCGGGCTTCGGGAGTTTCAGCTTCCCCACTCCCATTTTCCTCCGAAGTAATTTCTCCCAAAGTCCATAGATCTTTGTCACGTGTCCTCCTCAGATAAACGATCATGATTTACTTCGAGACTTTTGCCTTTTGGGACTTCCCATCTCATTTTCCTCCGAAGTACTTTCTCCTAGAGTTGCAGATCAAGCGTCGCGTGTCCCTCCAGATCGGATGGTCATAATTTACTTCAAGACTTCAGGCTTCGGGAGTTTCTACTTCCCCACTCTCCTTTTCCTCCGAATTAATTTCTCCTGAAGTCCACAAATATTTGTTGCGTGTCCTCCTCGGATCAATGGTCACGGTTCGTTCCCAAGCTTCAACATTCATTTCAGGCTTCCATGTTACCCGAGCCCGTACTACTCTGTGAGTTATGACAACTCTATATGAAGACCCCTCCCTGACTCTGAACTGTCAAAGGCACTTGACACCCATCAGTTTTGATGCATGGCGCTCATCTATTATAGACACGTGGCATCCATCTAGATCTGATACATGACACTCATTTCAAGCATTTTTGGACATATCTTCAACCTATTTTCAAGTGACACATGTCACCCCTCCATCCATGACATGTCATCATAATGATGTTAGGCCGCCATGTCAGCTGCGGGAGATCATCCTCCAGGAAGTGTTCTTGTTCAAGTGCCAATATTAGTGCCACATCCATGTGCGGTTTTAATGGATCCCAGAATTGGTGGGCGGATAAACTTTAGCAGCGGTGCTAAATTTAGCAGGTGCACCCAGATCGCAGATCATGACCACAATAACGACCATGTTTCATTGCGGGGATGCAACATGCTTGAGTGATAAAATTCTTGAGCGGTCTCGCAATTGAAAACATGGTATATCGGAAGAGCTACGTGGCGGAAGGTGGTGAATTGCGGGCTCAAAAGCGGTGTGAATCTAAACCTCTTATGACGACCCCACAATCACATTCTTATATAAGGACAAATTAGAGAGAAGCATGTGGCCGCCCCCTAGATGTTAAGACTCACCCTGATCTCGAGGAGATATCAATTACGAAAAGAGGGACAGGTAGTTGAAACCTCAGCTCAGTCCATAAATAGGAAACTTGGAAGCTATGGATGAGGAGATAGAACTATCAGCCCGACGTACCATGATGGGTGATTTCTTCTTGCAGGCCCATACTGATCCGAGAATGCGTCTGATAGGAGGAAACACACACAGTCTGACAAAAGGATGCACATACGTAAATCCTTGAATGGGATGGCTAGATCACACTCCTGGCAGTTGTGGAATGATCTGAGTATAAATAGGTCAGTTCAATATTTTGTTATGGTCGTCAACTAGTTGAGCAAAGATCCTTATTTTGTAATATTTTGATAACATAGTTGTTCTCTGGTTTTGTATGAGAGCTGAGACTTTCACATTAATGGAAGTCATTTTCTTTCATCATCTCATTTAATATGTACTTAAACACTCGCTCATGGAGGATCCAGACGAGGTTTGTAGTCGTATTGTAATGTAGGTTTGATTATAGTACTGTCGTGACCAGTTTTAGTATTTTATTTATTACTTTGTTTCTTCTTATGCTGAAATGCTCATGCATGGAGGATCCAGACGAGTTGTTGTAGTCGCATAGTAATGGAGCTTTGATTATTATGTTTTTGTGATATATTTCAGCGTTTGAAACTTAAGTTCAAGAGTGCTCTTGTGCCTGAGTTTTTATTCACCAAGCTACTTGAAGGTCGGATGCCCATGGCAGACTTGTCCACCTTAAACTACTGACTCAAGTTAACAAGAACCTCATTTCCCTATAAATTGCTTGTCCAGTTTCTATGTTAAAACATTATTGTACTAATTTTTGTCCATTTTACTTCCACTCATAAACCTACCTCCACAAACATTTTGATGGGTATTGGGCTTATCCTCTTGTAGTATGAGGGTGACTCTCAGTGATAACATTCTTGGTGTCATTTCCGGGGAACGAATTGAAGACATTTCCCTGGGATTAAATGAAAAATAAATTATGATTTTGAAGGTGCAACAGAAATCAGTACCTTGAATATTGCAACTTGCACCTGACGACTCCACTATTTCAGTTGTGGCTCCCAAAGGTAGACACAGGAGGCCTACTCCACAACTGCCTATGGAAACACCTGAAGCTGACCCAAAAAACATTATCAAGAAAGGAAATTTTTCTCAAGAAGGTTTTCTAGTTGTTGTTCCATATTGAAAAATCTTCCCTGGGAGAATGACAACGAATAGATCCAGTTTTAGATGGTGAATTGAAGATGGACATATTATTCTGACTTCTTATCTTTCACCATGGTAACTCCATTATTCGTAATATAATGGTGACTCCACTAGACGGAGACAAATCAAACGACTATGGAGGATATCCTAATTAGGAGTTTTTCCCCACTAAATTTCTTAGCCATAGATGATTATCCACATCATGTGCCTCAAATTGATAAATGGAAAGATCTGTTGCCAAGATTTTGTGAAGGGGGGAATGAAGACCCTCTTGAACATGTTCTAGGATTTAATGCTTTGATGCAACAACTTGACATCCAACATGAAGAAATATGTATGAATTTGTTTTTGTACTCTCTTCAAGGAGATGCTCGTATTTCATATCACTCCCTTGAGATTTCTAGCATTTCTTCACTTGAAGAGTTTCATGCAGCTTTAAATATTCATTGTCAAAAGTTTTATTCCTATGAGTTAATTTGTCATAGTTGTTGTGAGGAGTATAAAGACTGCGTTCATGATATAATTGATTCTTATGAAGGTTGTGAGAATGAAGAAGATGCCTTGGATGAGAAATCAACTCTTTCTCTTCCATGTTCATCTGCATCAGATGAAAGTTGTGTTTGTTGTCTCAGTAAGGAAAGTGTAGAAATTGAGTATGTTCTAGAAGTTGATATTCTTTGTAACCCTGTCTCTAAAAAACCGAGATATGAGAAGCCTATTTTTGACTCATATGATGATGATAAGATATTGCTTCCTGGATTGAATCTTGAAAGGCAGCGTGTGTTTAATAATGAAGAGTAGTTTCCTCATGTTGTGCAGAAGATACCTCTTGGTATGTCATTTGAGACTCCTCCTTTATTTGATCATTATGGAGACAATGATGAAGATGTTGAGGTGTTTTTTGTCTTACAAGCAAAAGGAATTAGCGGCCAACCTTCTAATGAAAATGAAATCATTTTCCAAGATCAACATGTTAAGGAGAAACAACCATCCTTTTATATACATGAGGAGATTTCTTGCCATCAGCTAGTAGATGTTATCAGAGAGTGAAAAATAGAAATGGATCAACATCCCACATCATCCTTTCACTCACCTGTGCTTTCCATAGACATTCATCCATATGTGAATAAATGTAAAGTAGAGCACGCTTTTGTTACCAACCCAATACGTTTTATCACCTATTTTATGACTCTGTAGGGGAATAAATGGAGTTGCATTTCCTCACTATACCTAAGCCTTCAAGATTTATCTTACCTTCATCATTGGGAGGTAATATGAAGGATGTAATTAATTTTTTGTCACAGTTTTATTGTCCCTTGTTGATCAATGACAAAGTAAATAAGTTTTCAGTTAGGAGGTTACTTGAATGGATCTGGTGGAAGTTTATTTTCACCTAGCGCATTTTAAAATCAGTTAGTGTAGGATTGTACATAAATAAGCTCCTTATAGAGAATGTGTGTTTGCTTTCTTTTTGTAATTACAGCAGTGGACATATCAACCCATTTTCTTCAGCGAAATGTATTTGAGCTCGACTCCACAACCCAACAGCTAAGGCATTGGAATTGCTTGTTCTTGGAAACTCACAGGGAGCATGCCATCCCCTGTAGAACCAAATGTTATCACATAAAGTTGTGAAGGTCACAAGACGACCAAGTCTTTTGTTTCACAAGTAACGTCTAAGTTAAACATTCAAAAGAGGTATGTTTTGGGTTTGAATTACAAGCAACCAACAGGTTTGATTTTCCATAGTGGAGATCCCATGTGATGTTCAGATTAGCAGCTCTCGAACAGTTAGAGTTTAAAAGTTGTGTGAGGATTAGAGACCAAGCAGAAGCCCGGAGTGGATTTTTCCTGAAGTTACAGATCAAGCTCCACATGTCCTTCCAGATCAGATGATCATGATTTACTTCGAGACTTCAGGCTTCAGGAATTTCGACTTCCCCACTCTCGTTTTCCTCCAAAGTAATTTCTCTCGAAGTCCACAGATATTTGTCGCATGTCATCCTCAGATAAATGGTCATGATTTACTTCAGGACTTCAAGACTTTTGCCTTTCGGGACTTCCCATCTCGTTTTCCTCCGAAGCAATTTCTCCCGAAGTTGCAGATCAAGCGTCATGTGTCCCTCCATATCATATGGTTTTAATTTACTTCAGGAGTTCGGGCTTTGGGAGTTTCAGCTTCCGCACTCCTGTTTTCCTCCAAAGTAATTTCTCCCTAAATTCACAAATCTCTACCATGTGACCTCCCTAGATCAACAATCGTGGTTCGTTCCAAAGCTTCAACATTCATTTCAGGCCTTCATGTCACTCGGGCCCGTACTACTCTATGAGTTATGACATCTCTATATGCAGACCCCCCTCTGACTCCAAACTGTCAAAGGCACTTGGCACCCATTAATTCTGACACGTGGTGCTCATATGTTAGAGACATGTGGAATCCATCTAGAGCTGACACATGGAACTCATTTCAAGCATTTTTGGACATATCTTCAGCCTATTTTTGAGTGACACATGTCACCCCTTCGTCCACGACATGTCATCATAGTGACGTCAAGACGCCACGTTGGTTGCGAGAGATCATCCTCCGGGAAGTGTTCTTGTTCAAGTGCCAAGATTAGCACCATCTCCATGCACGGTTTTAATGGATCCTAGAATTAGTGGGCGGATAAACTTTAGCGGTGGTGCTAAATTTAGTAGGTGCTCCCAAATCACAGATCGCGACCATATCAATGGCCATGTTTCATTGTAGGGATGCAACATGCTCGAGCGATAAAATTATTGAGCGGTCCCGCAATTGAAACCATGGTATAGCGGAAGAGCTATGTGGAAAAAGGTGCTGAATTGCGGGCTCAAAAGCGGTGTGAATCCAAACCTCTTATGATGGCCCCGCAATCACGTGCTTATATAATGACAAATCCAATATCAACACGTGGTCACCCCCTAGGCGTTAAGCCTCACCCCGTTCCCGAGGAGAGATCAATTAAGAAAAGAGGGACTGGTAGCTGAAACCTCAACTCAGTCCATAAACAGGAAACTTGGAAGCTATGGCCAAGGAGACAGAACTGTCAGCTCGAGGTACCACGATGGACGATTTATTCTTGCAGGACCATACTGATCTAAGCTTGCATCTAATAGGAGGAAACACACACAGTCTGACAGAAGAATGCATAGACGTAAAGCCTTGAATGGGATGGTCAGATCACACTCCTCGCAGTTGTGGACTAATCTGAGTATGAATAAATTAGTTCAATATTTTGTTATGGTCATCAACTGGTTGAGAAGAGCTCCCTATTTTGTAATATTTTGATAACATAATTGTTCTCTGGTTTTATATGAGACCTGATACTTTCGCATTAATAGAAGTCGGTTTCTTTCATCATTATGTTTAATCTATACTGAAACACTCATGCATGGAGGATCGAGATGAGGGTTGCAATTGTATTGTAATGTAGGTTTGATTATAGTATTATTGTGACCAGTTTTAGTATTTTCTTTGTTACTTTGTTTCTTCTTATGTTGAAATGATTGTGTATGGAGGATCCATATGAGTTGTTGTAGTCGCATAGTAATGGAAGTTTGATTATTATGTTGTTGTGATATATTTCAGTGTTTGAAACTTAAGTTCAAGAGTGCTCTTGTGCCTGAGTTTTTCTTCACGGAGTTGCTTGAAGGACGGATGCCCATGGAAGACTTGTCAAGATTTCTCACTAAGTCTTCCCTCTACTCACCTTTAACCTTAAACCACTGACTGAAGTTAATCAGGACCTCATTTCCCTATGCATTACTTGTCCAGTTTCTGTGTTAAAACATTCGTGTACTGAGTTTTGTCCATTTGACTTCCACTTATAAACCTACCTCCACAAAAAATTTGATGGGTACTAGGCTTATCCTCTTGCAGTTAGACGGTGACTCTCAGTGCTAACACCAAGTATATGCAATAAGTATGCAACTTGTCCATAAACATGCAGAAAATATCTTTCCAGGTAATGGGATATCTATTACATATTTGAATATATTAGCCCTTCTTTTCCCTCTTTTATACTTAACCAAATTCTCGGTTTTTTTTCCCCTCTACTTTCTCTTTCTGGTTACTTAGTCATTTTTCCAAAAATGTCTAACTGCACAGGTTGGAAAACTTATGGGTTCACATTTTCACTCATGCTTTTATATCACGACTCCGACTGACCGCGTCCCCATTCCATACCTAGCCACTTTTTCGATCACGGATTCCCCAGCAGGCCGACTCTAGATTGCACTTGCATTGTTCTGTGACCTACAAACAACACCCAGACTTCTGCGATATACAAATTAACTATCGAACTCCCACATCATACCCTCTTTCGTGTTACACGGTTTGCACTCAAAAGTTCTAGGACATACAATTTGACCGTCAATTCCTCACGTCTCTTGGGGAACTATTGTCACCACATTTTGAAGCCCGTCCGTTTTCTTTCCATACTTGGCCATTTCTTGGAATCTCTTCCATGGATTGTCGAGTTGGAGGGTTCACGAAATATCCAATTCCTAATCGTTGTTTCATATTCCGGCCACCTTCTCACTTCTTTCCAAGTATGCAATAACTGAGGTTTAATGCTAACAGCTCACCATACAACAACCGTAAATATTGTCATTAATGATTAAAATCCTCGAGGAGATAGTCACACTGACTATCCCTACACAACTTGTTCAAAAACATGCAAAAAAGATCCTACCAGGTAATGGGATATCCATTACAAATTTCTATATATTAGCGAAAATGAGTCCAATTGACCGTTTCCCTATTCCATACTTAGCCACTTTTTCGATTGTGGGTTCTCGGACAATCGGGCTCAAGATTGTGCTTCCATTGTTCCACGACCTGCAAACAACACCCAAAATTTCATGATATACAAACTGGTCGTTGGACTGCCCCATCATGCTCTCTTCCGTTTTACGCGTTTTGCACTCAAATTTTCTGAGACATATAATTTGACTGTCGAGCCCTCACCTCTCTTGAGTATCCCTTGTAACCTTATTTTGAAGCCCGTCTGACTACTTTTCATACTTGTCCATTCCTTAATTGCTCTTCCCCGTCCCTACCACCTTCGCCATTGTTTATAATAAAAAATTGTTTATAAAAAACATTATATATATATATATAAGACATACAATTTGACTGTCGGGGCCTCACCTTTCCTAAGTATCCCTTGTAACCCTACTTTGAAGCCCGTTTGACCTTTTTTCATATATATATATAAGAGTCTTATTTATAATAAAAACATTGTTTATAAAAAAACATTATTATACCATAAAGATTGTCATTAATGAGAAAAACTCTCGAGAAGACAACCACACTGACTGCCCCTACACAACTTCTCCAGAAACATGTAGAAAATATCTTTCCATGTAATGGGATATCTATTACAAATTTCAATATATTAGCGAAAATGAGTCAGACCGACCGTTTCCCTATTCCATACTTAGTCACATTATTGCTTGCAGGTTCATAGACAGGCGGGCTCAATATTTCCCTTGCAGTGTTCTGTGATTTGAAAACAACACCCAAAATTCCGCAATATACATGCAGAAAAGATCTTTCCAGGTAATGGGATATCTGTTACAAATTTCAATATATTAGTGAAAATGAGTCCAACCAACCGTTTCCCTATTCCATACTTAGCCACTTTTTTTTGGCAAGTTCTTGGACATGCGGGATCAATATTTCCCATCCATTTCTCAATGACCTACAAACAACACTAGGAATTTCACAAATATGCAACCTGACCATTGGACTTCCCCATCATGCCCTCTTCCATTTTATGCGTTTTGCAGTCAAAATTTTTGACACATATAATTTGACCGTCGAGCCCTCACCTCTCTTGAGTATCCCTTGTAACCCTATTTTGAAGCTCGTCTGACTTCTTTTCATACTTGGTCATTCCTTAATTGCTCTTCCCCATCCCTACCACCTTCACCATTGTTTATAATAAAAAATTGTTTATAAAAAACATTATATATATAAGAGTCTTATTTATAATAAAAACATTGTTTATAAAAAACATTGTTATACCATAAAGATTGTCATTAATGAGAAAAACTCTCGAGGAGACAACCACATTGACTGCCCCTACACAACTTCTCCAGAAACATGTAGAAAATATCCTTCCATGTAATGGGATATCTATTACAAATTTCAATATATTAGCGAAAACGAGTTGGACCGGCTGTTTCCCTATTCCATACTTAGTCACTTTTTTGCTTGCGGGTTCCCAAACAGGCGGGCTCAATATTTCCCTTGCATTGTTCCGTGATTTGAAAACAACACCCAAAATTCTGCAATATACATGCAGAAAATATCTTTCCAGGTAATGGGATATCTGTTACAAATTTCAATATATTAGTGAAAACGAGTCCAACCAACCGTTTCCCTATTCCATACTTAGCCACTTTTTTTTGGCAAGTTCCCGGACATGAGGGATCAATATTGCCCATCCATTTCTCAATGACCTACAAACAACACTAGGAATTTCACAAATATGCAACTTGACCATTGGACTTCCCCATCATGCCCTCTTCCGTTTTATGCATTTTGCAATCAAAATTTTTGACACATACAGTTTGACCATCAGGCCCTCACCTCTCCTGAGTATCCCTTGTAACCCTATTTTGAAGCCCATCTGACCGCTTTTCATACTTGGCCATTCCTTACTTGCTCATCCCCGTCACCTTCACCTTGGCACTTGTTTATAATAACAATTTATTTATAAAAACATTATTATTATTATTATTATTATTATAGATTATAAAGACATATAATTTGATCGTCGGGCGCTCACCACTTTTCTAAATATGCAATTAGTAAGCTTTAATGCTAACAACTCATCATGCATGAACAATAAAAATTGTCATTAATGGGTGAAAGGCTCGAGGAGATCTCCCATTAATACACATTAAACCAAGATTTGTGGAGGGTTATATTAACCCTTCTGAGTGTTAATTTCAAACATCATGGAATGTCTTTCACACATCGTCGGGTTGGCACGTTCATGAAACCTCCAATCCTTAATTTCTCTTTGTCGTACCCGCCACCTTCGCACTTCTAATTATGCAATAATTAAACTTTACTGCTAACATCTCATCATGCAGAACCCATAGATATTGTCCTTAATGAGAGAAAGGCTCAAGGAGATTTTCCATTTACTCTCATTGAACCAACATTTGCGGAGGGTTATATTATCCCCTCCAACTGTTCATTTCGAGCATCTTTTGGAGCAAGTGGACTTTCTCGTAAACTTATGGCACCAGCTCGAGAGAAGTTCTATGGAGATACAATGAACATCTTTGGGTGTGAGGACTAGAAATTCCAGTGGTCCAAGGAATATTCTTACTACTCATCCCCTTCCACCCAAAATGAAGTAATTTGGACCTCTTGATTTGCTTGTGCAAGTTGTTTCCCTGGATTTTTTTATTGTAAGGAGTTGGTCTCTTGGTGCACCGATAGATATATTTCAGGCCAAAGAATTATTCCACTACAGGATCACTCTCATGTTTCTTTGTCACCTCAAGTCTTCCGCAAGATGTTAAGATTGTCGGAGCCAACATTGACCTTTAGAGGAGAATACTCCAAGAAGTTCCTAAAAAACCATGATAACAGGTTCTTGCCCGAGTTCCTGGAAGACCCGACGACAGTTCCTGAAGATATCACAAGCTTGCAGGTTAGTTCATTTGGAAATCCATTCTAGGAAATTGCCTGGTTGTTTACAAGAATAACGGGACAAAAATCCACACCAAGTATTTCCTGCATGATTCTTTATATTTTGTATTTCACAGTCAAGGAACAAGCCATTTTTTATTGGGGAAAGCTAATTTCCATTGAAATATGTTCCCAATTGTCAATCTTCAAAAAGGAGAAGAAATTTTATATGTCATCCTACTTGGTTTTTTCGATAGTGCATTGTCGTCTGTTTCCAAAACTGTTTGTGTCCAAGAAGGTAAAATGTGAATTTGACCCAGTAACCTTTTGGTACCAAGCCTTGTGGAGGCACAAGGCCTCCCACTATTTTTATGAGGTTTTTAATGACTTTGTCTCTGTTCTCAAAGATTTATTGTTAGGAAGGGATACACCTCGCATGTCTGACCAAGAAACCAAGTTTTTGGAGAGGAAGGGGGTACTTGAAAAAATGGAGAATTACAGTGTGATAAGGTTTTTTGGCTCAAAGGAAAATCTTGCTTTCATTCCATGTCACATTATGGATAGAATGTTTTTTATAAAAATAGCAAGGCAACACAACTACTGGTTGCATCTATTCCATGAGAAGAGAAAAAAATATTTCATTCCTCTGCCTTGGAAAGTCGGGGACTTCATGTTGAGGAAATTCAACAAAATTGACAAATTCACAGCCCATTTCAACAACTTGAACCTAAGATATGCTGAAAGGCTAAGAGGGTTCGACCCAAATGGATTTTTTTAGAACATTTACTTGCAGTTGGATTCAACAAATTTTTTTTCCAGAGACACCTAAGTGAAAATAGAGACAATGACGACAACACTCATGCTTCTGATGTCAGCGACCTAGATACATTGCAAAGCACCACTGAATTGTACAAGCAACAAGGAAAAGGCCTCGGTGAGAAGATTTTTCAATCCCCGGATACCACTCCCAAGAGTACGACATCCCGGAGCATCGCTCCAATGGCCCACCCCAGTAAAAAAGCAACACAGAATTCTTCAAATGGAGGAGGATATTGCAACCCTCCTCGCGCTAAAATTGATAGTTCTCACAAGCTTCCCATGAAGAAGAAGAGAAAAAAAATTGTAGGGCAAGCGGAAGAACCCGAAATTGAGAGTGAGGACATGGAACTTGAGACTAATCTGGATAGTGTATTTTGCAACGTTGATTAGCTCGGGGACGCAATCTAGCATAGTCCCCCAATGGAAATAGATGAGACCAATTTTTTTTATGAAGATGAATCCTTCGTGTTCCCGAGCATTGTTTTTGACAGTGAGTCTAAAAATTTAATTATTGAAAAGAGAAATGTAAAAAATAAGAACGAAAATCTTGTTCAGAGATTAACCTTGAGAACATGTGGTCGTCCCAAATCTCTCGACTTCACCGAGAAACCGAAGATGATCTTGATGATTCCATTGGAGGCATTGAGGTCGAGAATGCCAAACTGAAGGACCGAGTCAAGGAATTGGAGGAATCTTTGATTCCTATTCCATTCCTTTCCAATCCTTTAGCAATAGCCATGCCTCTCACCCCTGCAGCCAAGTTAAAAGGATCATCCAACCTTCTCTCATTGTGTAGAGGCTATGTGGAGAAGAATATCAAGAAAAGAATGGATTTGATTATTGGTGCATGGGAAACATCACAAAGTATGAATTCCCTTGGAATGAGGGCACATGCTTTGCACAAACATTTGCAAGCAGATTTAAAAAATGAGGAATGTTTCTATTTAGACACGATCATCCCTTTTGGATTCCATGTCAACAACATGAAATATATGAGAAGAAGACAAGAAGATCTCCCCTCCCAAAACCAGATCACTCAATTAAATGCATGATGGAAAGAGAAAGTGAAGAACCTACATCTCATTGTCCAATCATGTGAACAAACCATATCAAAGAAAGAAGAATTATTCAGAAAGATTACCGAAATAGACTTAGCCGGAAGTACCAACGAGGTCCAAGACCCCAACTTAATCATCAACTCTTTTCCCTTAACTAAGAAAGCCTTCGATGAACAAGTTTATTTTTAAGGGGTTGTATTTAGAAATTTTTTACAACATCCTTGAATATGGTGAAGATGACGTGGACAACTGGCTAGTCCGCTATTCGGTACAAAATGAAGAAATTGATTAGGCTCTTCGTAATATTTATATCGATCTAAGGGAATTATAAAAGGAGATTTTCAACATAAAAATCTGGGATGAGATAAATGTGGCCCCCTTGAGAGGCTACATTGAAGAATGGGTCCAAAGGGAAATGGAGAAGCTCGTTGACGAAGGGAAACATGCAATTGGCATGATTCCAGTAGTCATCGATGAAAACAATAAAAAGGCATTAGCGAGCAAATAGAAAAGGCAGAGATATATACCATCAATGTAAGTCTGTATTGATCACATCATGCTTTGTTTATCAATCCATTTATTCCACCTTTTTAAATAGAAATGTCTAGCCAAAGACGGATACCTTCCAATTTCTTATTTTCATGTATTTCTCTCTACCATTGCCCACTTCTTCTTTCTACATTCCTATTTCTTGTACATATTTCTTTTATGGTTCGCAGGAGCCCTACTCCCAATCTATATGACAAACACATTTAAATTTCTAGGAATATGTAACAGACAATATTATTTTTTGATACATTTCAAATAAAACTATGTTTATCTCCTTTTATATTTATGTGCTCATAATTTTTTATCTTCAACTATGTTGAATGTCAAGAAATTGTGTTTATTTAATTTGAATGTTTAATGTGTGCGATTCTTGGTCCTATTTTCCAGGAACCTTAATTTTAGAAAACAAAAACAAAAAAACATTTTATATTGTTTTGTATTGCTTCAAGTCATTGCGACAGATATTCTCTAAGTCCCACATTTGAACTATACACGCGATAGGAAAAAACTTATAGAGGAGTACCACATCTACAAGAACGCAGTAGGATTCAAAAAAAGATATAATTTTTTCTTTACCACCGCATATAACTTTATTTGTCCTGGCACATATAGAGACACACAAGCCAGATGATTTATTTAAAGAAGTGACTATGAAAATTGTACTTAAATCTAACCAGTTGGAAGTATACATAAATCATTATGAATGAATTTCATAAATACATTGAAGAGATAAAACATGCAAGGTAGGAACGGAAATTTCAAACATAGCAAGTCAGGCTACTGGTAAAAAATAAAAGCAAGTTGGATTATATACTTTCAAAAACTAAATGGTTCTAATGACAGAATTGATTTAGGGGCCACATGTCATTTCTTACATGGATACCACATGTGCTTCATGATTCTTTCCATGTCTCCATTGCAGTTTTCATTTTCCTCCGCTACTTTTCCCCCATCCCTGTGCATTTATTCTCAATTCAACCCGGCAAGGACTCCGCTTCCATGCAACACTTGTTAAAATATAGGTCTTAAATTCAAGTCTTTCTTCACGTAAGTCATTTTTTGAAAAAGTGCATGCAACTTTTAGTTATAAGATAATTTTATTATACAGTATATATCAAAACCACTCATAAAGGAACTTTATTTTTTTAAGTTATTTTTGACATTTAAATTTAAATTATAAAGTAACTTTACTATAAAAGTGATTCTCACTTATTTTATAAAAGTTGGTGACTAATTTATGGTAAAAGTGAACTTATAGGAATAGTTAAGAAAGGAGGGGAATTTGTTTTACAACTCAACGCCATTGTTCTTTCTATCTCGATAGTGATGTTTCTTCTTTTGAAGTCATCTTACCTACATATTGTAATATGGCTAGTTCAAGTGATCTCTTTCTTACCTATTCAAACTACTTTTCATATAAATCCCATATGGTAGATTTATTATGAAGTAGGGGATTTTACCAGGTTATCTTGTAGGGAACAAAAATTACCCATGTTCAACCATTAAAATGAGACAAATGGGGGAGAATGTCCATCTCCAATGATATATAGTTTCACCTTCAAGGAAATTGAGAAACATGTGTAGCATGACAAAATCTAGAAACAATGTTTGGTAAACACAATAAGATTCAATCCCACTAGCTCAAAAACCAATTGATTGCTTTAAATCTCGATGATTTCTCTTGCATTTGAAGATTTTCTATCTAAGTTAAAACACTTAGATTTCTACTGTCCAATATAAGATAACAAAGATAGATGAACAACTTATATTATTTCTAAGCTTGATAATGCATATTCTATTTTTGCATCTACTTTTCACTCCACTAGAGAAGAACTTATTAGTCAATGAGCTACTGCAAAATGTCATCTTTTGAAACATTTTATGATTCCTTGATTAGAGAGTATAATAATCTATTGTATCTTGGAGTTATTAGCAGTATAGGTACATTTAACAAATATTTATTAGCACAATAGAAGTAACATCCTTATAGCAATAAACAAAACAAGGGTCCCAAACCCTCTTAGTTGGCTCCTACTCCCAATGGTGATAAAGCAACTAAATCAAAAGGCAAGAATATTGAGAGACATTGTAATTTGTGTGGACAATATGGTTATCTAAAGTTTAAATGTTTCAAGAAGATGAAAGCCTTAGAAGCATCAATGAAGAAGAAAAACATCAACCTGTATACTCGTTATAACTCTTCTTCTCATGGACATGCATTTTTTGCTCCAGTTTTCTCTTTTAATGCAACATCTACTTCTTGTTCTAATGAATTGCTTATCAATTCTAAAGAATATTATCATATGGCTAAGGATAAAGCCATATTTGTTTCTCTTACTAAATGCAACACCAAACAAATATTTGTTGGTGATGATAAATCTCTTAGTGTTGTACGGTCTAGAACAGTTCAGCGAGATGATGGTTATTTTAATGGTGTATTATGTCTTCCAAATATTTCCTCCAACATTATATCGGTGTATCAAACCACTCCATTCTAGTGAAGCTAAAATAGTAGAATTTTCATCTCACTAAGTTGTAATCAAGGATTTAAAATATCCTAAGCATGTCTTAGCAACTATAAATGTTGATGATATTACCAAGTTGTATAGATTTGACAACTTTAGGTCATCATATCTTCCATTGGTTTTTATTTCTCATGACAATGGCATGATAAAACTTTTGCATGAATGGTTTGGAGATCTAAATTATCACTCATTGAAACAACTATGTAAAGAGAATGTTGTGACTATTCTTCCTCTCATTTCTTGTAGAGATGACGTTTGTTCCATTTTTCTCTTAGCAAACATCATCAAGACAATTTTAACAAACCTCCCTCTTGGCATGCTTCCACCCCCTTGCAGCTTGTTCATGGTAATTTGTGTGGTCCACTTCCTTATGCTTATTTCTCTAGCTTCAAGTACTTCTTAACTTTCATTGAAGACTTCTCTAGATGCACTTGGGTTTATTTCTTAAAACTTAAGAGTGAATTTTTGACATGGTTTTTCCCTACAAGGCCCAATTGTAGAAAACAAATTTGGACATAAACTTCAAAAGTTAAGAATAGATAATGGAGGTGAATATGTTAATAACAAATTTACAACTTACTACATTGCATAACACATATTGAAGCAACATATTGTTCCATATACACCACAACAAAATGGTATTGGTGAGAGAGAATCTAATGTATCCAGTAAACTTGGATTCATTCACAAGATCTAAAAACCATGCAAACACACAAGAATGGAAAATAAATCTCTTTTATTCCTTCTCCATCCTGAATATTACAATGGAAGTTCAACCCTTTTTTTTACCTTGGAAAAATTCATAATTTCATTAAATCATATAACAAAATTGCATTCACAAATATATACTAGGCCATAGAGCAACCTTGTATATATTATCAAAAAGTGAAAATTGTCGATGCTTTATAATATCAACATTACATTTTCATATGTATATTTAAGACATCATGTCCATATAAATGAAGATCAATATCTCCTCCTTCATATTCCCAGAGGAATACTACCAAATAACAAAAAATATTGTCTATTGATATGCTCCATATCATATCTCAATATTACAAAAAAAAAATCAAATAGTCCATAGATGAAAAAGGTGTTGTATGACAGTTCAAATATTGTGATTTTCATGAAAAGGTTGATGATAGTAGCCCCTAATTTCAATTGCCCCTTGTTCTTCAATATGTCATTCTCCATACCTTAACTACGTAGCTTCTTTGGATAACATGTCCACCAACCTATTCCGCTCCATGTAGATATGAATGAAAGAGATAGTGTCAAAAAAAATGGTCAACCTCATAATTTCCTCATATATTGGAACAAGACGATAAATGTGACATCGTTGAACTCCTTTTTCCCAATTAATGATTAACATAGAGTCACCAAATACTTGCAAAGATCTACACCCCTTTTCCACTGCAAATAATAGAAGTATTTTAAAGGCCATAATTTCAACATAATTGTTTGTTCCATCCCCCAAGATGGATTTGATAAGGAAGTATTGGGAATCTGAAAAGTATAGAAAACCACCCCCTCCACACGAAAGTTGATCCTCTAAATCATTGCCATCAAAATATCCCCAAGGCCCGGATTTGTCAATAATTTCCTCCATAACATGTCGAAAACAATTTCCCCCTCCTCCACACTAAATTTGATCCTCTGGAGTAGCCCCATCAAAATATCCTCAAGGCCTAGATTTGTCAATAATTTCCTCCATAACAGGTCGAACA
>JZKD02S1673706.1:242127-271174 GCA_000966675.3 Picea glauca | reverse complement strand
CCCCCCCCCGGATTTTGTGAAAAAAGAAAGGATACCAATAGACTTCACAGCCACTCTAGTTGTCATAGTATCCTCATCCTTGAATATGGTATTGTTTGGGGCAATCCAGATCCCCCATGCTATGATAATAGGAAGGGATTTTGATTCATGAATCCCTCTCATATTCATCCATTCCTTTAAGGCATCACCAAAAGAAGGACTATGTTAGTGCCAATGTTCATTTATCAATCTTTGGGGTTCTACCCAGATCCCCTTGGTAAATACACATCTCATGAAAAGGTGATCCACCATTTCCAGTTGATCTTTGCAGAGCGGGCACCACCCCAAACCATTAAACTGCCTCTTTTGAATTATCCCAAGTTGGAATTTTGTTCTCCAAAATCGACCAAACTAGTATCTTCCCTTTTGTTGGACGAAATAGTTTCCAGAGTTTCTTCCACCACCAAAGTTGTTCACATTGATGTAATTCCACATTGAGCCGAATATACCTATTTTTTGGAGTATATATCCCTCCTAGATCACAGTCTCATAGTAATTCATCCTCCCTATCAGTCAATTGGATATTAGCTACCCTTAATGCTTGAACACACATGTCCCAATGAGTGCAAGAATCCTCATTAAGACTGAGCATCCACCCAATCATCCACCGTTGTTGCCATAAATTGGTTGTAGTTGGGTCCCCAACTTGTGCTAAATGAAGATTACCCTGATGAGCCAACAATATACAAGTCCCAACAATCAATAGATGACCTTAACCACTTCCTTCCCACAAATCCATCTCAATACATACCAACCTGCCAGATCCAATCCACCAATCCAGGCCATTCCCATTCAACTCAAATGCCTTAAGCACTTCTTTCCAAATAATAGAAATACCAGTATTTATTTTGTTTGGTTCTCGGACCCATTCAATTATGGATAAAAGTACAATATATTTTTGGTGTAACACTCTAGTCCATAGGCTAGAAGTGGTGATCAGCCGCCAAGAACACTTAGTTGCAAGATATTGGAGAAAAGGAAGATGTTTTTCAGTCCCCATCCCCCCAGAGCCTTTGGAACCACAATTCTCTCCCATTGTACCCACGACATGACCCATTGTTCCTTTTTTCCCCTCCACAAATTTGAAAAATAGGTTTTCCTTTCTTTTTCCAGGATGCATTTTGGGATCCAATATAAGAACATCCAATAAAATGGTATTTCCTCCAACACCGACCTAATTAGAACAAGCCTACCAACCCTTTACAACCACTTATGACTCCACACCTTCAATCTCTTTTCTAATTTTGCAATGATCCACATCCATTTTGTCTTCCGGTAGTCATTTGGATTTAAATGAAACCCAAGGTATTTTA
Source organism: Picea glauca (assembly GCA_000966675.3). Classification (NCBI taxonomy): domain Eukaryota; kingdom Viridiplantae; phylum Streptophyta; class Pinopsida; order Pinales; family Pinaceae; genus Picea; species Picea glauca. Next base: position 269,822 of record JZKD02S1673706.1, on the reverse strand, counting down.
GTCCCTCATTCAGATCATGCACCTCAAAGGGGAGCTTGGAAGTAGTATATTGGATCTCATCTACTTCCAAAGAGGAAAAGGAAATGGTATATGTATGTTCATTGATAAACATGTCAGTGGCCCTTTTAAAAAGTGTAAGGCATTCACACAATTTATCAGTATCGTGCCTGGACCCATCAAAGAAAATTAATATATCATATACAAAGAGAAAGTGGGAGATGTACATTACCTGGGAAATTTTATTCCTTTGAACCTACCAGAGTTCTTTGACTCCTCCAAGAATCAACTAACACCTTAAGCTACCAATAAGAAGAGCAGGGGGGATAGAGGGCATCCATGCCTCAACCCCCTTTCAGAATGAAAAAAGGAAGTTGCAAAACCATTAAATAGGGATAGTAAAGGATATAGTGGATAAACATCCCATCACCCAATTTGTAAACACCACCCCAAATCCAAGTTGCATCAATAGATCCTGATATAGAGCCAATTTACCCTGTCATAAGCTTTCGATAAATCAATTTTCACCACTGCCCCTTTAAGTTTTCTGGTTTTCATACTGTGCAAACCTTCCTGTGCAACCCCAATTGCCTCATGTATCTTTCTACCCACAAGAAATACAAATTGTTTGTTTGTAATAGTCCTTGATAGAATATCCTTTAATATTCAACTAATAACTTTCTATATGATCTTGTAAAGACAATTGCATTAAGAAATTGGTTGAAAATCATCAAAGGAGGAAGGGTTGTTCTCCTTTGGTATGAGGGTTGTAAATGTTGAATTAATGGGGTCATGAATATGACCATTCACCTGAGATTCTTCCACCACCTGCAATAAGTCACGACCCACCAGATCATAGAAGCCTACGTAAAATTGAATTGGCCAGCCATCGGGCCCAGGGCTTTTACCATTTTTAAAAGAGTGAATAACTTCCAATAATTCCTTCTCAGTGACCATTGACATTAAATTATGGTTATCCTCCTCATCCACAAAATGAGGAAATGACCAGGCAACCTGTACAATCTTCGTAATGGAAGTCCCTTCATGAGACTTGAACAGATCCTGAAAATGATTAACTCCCATGGAGGCCAATCCTTCAAAAGTGTGTACAGCTTCTCCATCCACCTTCTTTAGTTACCATATGGTATTTTCCATTTTCCTACCCTTGGCATAAGCATGAAAGAATTTTTTATTCTCATCCCCACAAGCAAGCCATAATGCACGACTCTTTAACCTCCACGGTGATTATTTTTCTTCCAATAAAGCTCTTCTCCTTTTCTCCATCCTAACCAAGTTCTCTTTTTCCTCACCAATAGTAAACCTCACTCGTTACCCTTCTACAATTTCTGAATCCTTTGTTCAATGTGACTCGGTTCCTGTTCGTCAATATTTTTTTCATGAGCCCAAGTAATAGTAGCTTGTTTGATCCTTTTCAAGTTTTCTAGAAACTGGACAGCCGCATGGTTATGGTGATTTGGCTCAATAGGGTTCCACAAACCTCTTACTATTTCTTGATAGTTTGGATCCTTTAGCCAGCCCTCAAAGAATTTAAATGAACTAGGGGCTCTTCTTCCCCTGCTTCTGAGCTCCAGCATGATCGGGCTATGATCAAATCCTCCACCACATGCAACCCATTTCCTGACCAATGCCAAGGACTCTATCAAACCCTCTGTTGAAACTAGGTTTTAAACTTTTTACTACTAAAACTAAAACTTTTCTCTTTTGGGATTCAACTTTTCATAAGGTATAATCCTCGCTATCGGTCCAAAAAAAAACCAGTACCGAAGTCCCGAAATGATTTCATTTCTTCGTTATAATAAAAGACAGAAAGCTCAAGTATTATTAAAGTCTAGACACACGTTTTGTAAATTACTATTAATCATGATAAATTAAAACCCTACAGGAGTTAATTAACCATATTTTAACCTTTTAGGATTCAGGTTTACTCAGAAAAATATGTTTTCAATACATTTTGAATCATGAAATCCTGATTCTCGATTTCTCGAAAGAAGTGGAAGTCCGTCTTAATTCTGATTAATTAAAAACTAATCCCATCTCGATTTTGGGATTTTGGGTTTGGTGGTGACATACCTCATGTAAGCATGATCCCCGAAACCCCGAAACGCGAAGTCCTGACTCAATACCAAAGTTAAGACCTAAACTTTTCCCACCATGATTTCGGGATTCGGGGTTTAGTGGTGACATACCTCATGTAAGCGCGATCCCCGAAACACGAAGTCTCGACTCAATACCAAAGTTAAGACCTAAACTAATTTCATTTTAAAAACATTTAATGGTTTTTAAACTTCTTAGGTATTTTCATTTATGAGTTCCATCAAATGAAATTTTTCAAATTTTGATTTTAGAATCGCCGAAATACGGCCATATTAATAACAGATAGCTGGTGATTTCCGTGACACCAAACACCAATGCATATCTCAGTAATATTCTCTTCTTTAAAGGTATTAAATTCTTGGCAGCCGCGTTAGTACTTTCACCATTAAATGAGTTAAAGGAAAATTAAATGAGTTAAAGGTCTTTGTTTTAAAACTTTTTTTTTCTCTTTCTATCAGAAGTAAGTCGCATCTAGCCAAGATTTCACACCCCTCTTTTGTGACAGGTTTTTGTTCCAATAAAAAAGTCATGGCACCAAAGAAGGGACCCAAGAAGAGTGAAGATACAACTGAGATCTCCAGCCCAGAGGAAGATTTCATATCTAACACCACGCCACATGCTATCGAATCAATTAAATAATGGAAACAAATTTATGAAAATCTGGACTGCGAGATAAAAATTCCCCTAACGACTCCGAGAATCACCTTCGGGACATAGCAGAATCAAAATTTCACAAAATTACAACACGCCCACGGCTCATGGCGTATAACAACATGATCAGTTGGGCTTTGGACAAGGTTTATATTCCAACGAGAATCATTTTAAATGATCAAGGGGCCATTATCGGCTCATTCAGGCCTAAACATATCCAGGTTATGTACAAACTCTCACCCAATCCTAAATTCAATTTAATCAAAGGCTGGTGAAGATGTCCATCAAAATTTAGGGTCGATACCCACATAATTTATGCCATAGCCTCTTTGAATGAGTACATGGTTTATGTATCCATGATGTTGTGTAGACTCTTCGGCAAAAAGAATCCCTATCATTTCCCCTTAGAATGGGTGCCCTTTTTAGAGCAAGCATCAGAAGGATATAGTTTCAACTGGGACAAGATTTTATCTGATAATATAGCCAAAGAGGTTTCAGATTACAGAGCTGCAAGAGCCCGAGGTCAACCAATGGCCTTTTACATGTCAACATACATCATGGACGAATTTTTTTTTATGACTCCATTCCCCCTAATGAATTGGAGTTGGAACACAACCTGCCTTGAACCCATTCACGAATATCACTCTGAGTTGTGGGAAGAAAAAACAAAAAATTCGTTTTACAAAATTTTCCATTTCGTGGTAATACCAATGCATAAAATGTTTTTCGGCTGTGACCCTCCTCGCATTTCTGAATTAGTTTCAAATAACCTCAATCCAATAGCAGACTGGTTCATTGAAGAAATCTTCTCTTACATTAGGGTTTATGGGTGCTTAATTCCCCCTCACGCACTTCCAAAATTCCTCCCGGATAGACTGGTGTGTAGGGAAGTAGCACACCAAAGAGTAAAATGCGGTATCGGAATAGAGCTAAAGGTAGCTCAAAAGAAGTCATGGCCAATCTTCCCTGTGCACATTGGAAAATTTTCATTACAAAATTTGGGACATTACAGGGTGGAAGCAGAAGCACTTGAAGAAGTTAAACTGTTAAATAGAGTACAAAAGGCATGACCCTTATCAACTAGTGAACAAACACTTGATACACTGCAATATGAAAGCATATGAACATGAGGAGTCCCCTTGGGATGACATTTTCAAAGGGACCAAGTCTTATAAAGAAGTGTTAGAACGAGTACAGACACTTTCGTCCGACCTGCAAGCCAGCTTTCGGACCTTTCAGAAGCACAGACGGAGTGGTTTGCCCCAAGTACTTCAAGGAGAAGAAATCACCCTCCCCCAGGAGCAAGAAAGTGTTCCCCCAGGTTTCGAGTAGGAAGCACAGAAGAAGGGAAATCCTAAAAAATCCCCACAAGATATGGAAAGGCCTCCACAAAACAAAAAGACCGAAGCAGAGAAAAGGTCAGGGAGACCTCCCAAGTCCGGTAAGCTTACTCCCCCTTCATCACCCAGGGTTGATGTCTATATGCCTAAGGCAGCAGGAGGGAAAGGATCTACAGAGATAGGGAGTCCCATAGCTTCCTTAACCCCCTTACAGTCCACTTTTGGACTCCCACAGATAGGAGCTCTATTTGTTGATGACCTTACCTCCATTCCCATAGATGAGATTCCTCCTTCTGATTATTTTTTCAGCAGAAAAAGGAAGGTCATCCTGAAACAAGAGATGCATAAGAAGGAGGGGAATATGGTAAAAAAACCATAAAGTCTTGATAGATGGACAGAATTTGGAGGAAGAGGATTTCGCTACAGAGATAGCAGGTTCCATGGGAGCCATGTCAACAACAAACTTTTTTATCGTGGGAAAAATGAGAACCAGGATAAAGAAGAGCGATAAAATCATAGCACAATTACAAGAGTAGTTAAAAAATGATGAGGAGAACATTAGAGAAGAAAAGAGTAAAATATTGGAGCAAACAAGGGATGCCGAAAGGTTAGAGGTTCAATTACTCTAAACGAGCTTAGACGAAATGAGCTAGAAAATACAAGCAAGTCAACTACAAATTACTCAGCAAAAGGAGCATGCAAAACAGTTACAAGCTAGATTAATATTGATGGAAGGTCAAATTATAGATCTAAAATCTTTCCAGGCCCAGTCACTGGAAGTGCATTCAAAAATAGAAGTTGGACAACAGAAATTGATTTCCAAGATAGAGATTGTTTAGAATTACTTTCAAGAAGTAGATAATGTCTTTGATAATATTATCTTGAGGGAAAAAGAAGCCAAAGCAGTGAGGATTACTCACCAAAAGGCAATTATATATTAGATAGGTGAGGAGGTATCCAAAACTACTATCAGCCGCAGAGAAAATCAGAGGCGACATCATGCTCAAGCTATGGGAAACCAACATAACTGAAAGCAAAAGAATAGTCAAAGAAATCAAAGATGACTGTGAAGAAGTTTTTGATATTTTAGACAAAGGGTCGTTAAATATTGGAAAAGGAAATTGTGAGGAGGTATCCAAAACTATGAAAGTATCAGCTGCAGAGAAAATCAAAGGTGACATCATGCTCAAGCTATGGGAAACAAACATAACTAAAAGCAAAAGAATAGTCAAAGAAATCAGAGATGACTGTGAAGAAGTTATTGATCTTTTAGACAAAGGGTCGTTAAATATTGGAAAAGGCAATTGTACAGGACTTCTGGGACAGATCAATATTGAAAGACATCAATTAAATTTTAGGGAAAATTTGAGTGAAATCCAAATGGAAATTTCACAACTAAGAGAAATGGATGTCACCCTAATAGACATGTTGTTAGTTGAGCCTAACTTAAAGCTACAATCAATAAAATTTGCAGATAAAGGAGTTGATGACCGTCTTTCCAAGATTCAAAGAAAGGTTTATCTGTTCGAGGCAAGAGACCTTCCAGAACCCCCCATAAATTTTACACAGTTCCTGGAGAGAGGCATTACATGTATTGAATCAAAAGAAGGAGAGTCATCCACAAAGTAAAAGTATTATTTGGAAGAGATTTACTTCCAAGAAAATGGAAAAATGGAGAAGATCATGCAAATGGTTTCGGATCTATTTTTTAACAAATAGTTAGTCACTAGGAATTAGGAAATCACCAACCGACTTAAGATTGGTGGTTTTGTATAAATGTAATTTTTCAAGACTAAGAAAGGGATTTTTTTTCTGGAGGGGATTGTAAAGAGAAAATTTCATTTTGCCAGAATTAATACAATATAGATTGAAGATTCCAGATCTTGTCAAGCCTGAGTTATGTGTTTCTTTGTCATTTCATCTTTTATTTCATACCTTCGTTAAATTCTTTCATGATGTAACTTCTATTGTGGTGATTAAACATTCAGATTATCTAACCGTTTGCAGTTTTTCCTCTGTATCAGCTGTCAGTGGATATAATACCTATGAACGTTTTAGAACTCTGAAATTATATACTTCTTCGAAGTTATCATCCTTCTTTCTTATATTAGTATAAAATGAGATTCCTCTTAAATTGATGCCTCATTTTTGTTATACAACTACATGTTTCCTTTTCTTTCTTCATTCCATGCACTGTCTCTTTTAAATTTGACTCAAATAATAGAAAAGGCCTTCATTTATGTTATACTATTGATCCATAATTTGAAAGTTTTTTTCTTATTAATTCAAACCAGAAATCTGCGACCCTTGAAAAAAAAAATTGACTTAAAACGAGGAAACCCTTTGCTTTCATGACTATTCCAGTTACCAGACAGCCTAATATAGAACCCAGTCTATCAGATTAGACGAGCATTGCGTTAAACCTATGCAATAGCATCTTACAAACAAAAAATACACGGGTAGAACTTGAATGTTCATGGGCTACAATTGAAAGGGATATTATCATCCAAGAACAATGGGAAGCTAGACAGAGACAGTTAAGGAACCAATTGTGATCTCGCTTTCCATTAAACTAGTATTTTTACCCATTAATTATCTCTACCTTTTCAGATGCCTTGATGGTATACTTTAGAGCCTTAAAGTATAAACTCAAAAACAACACCCTCCTCCATAAAAAATCCATCCAATATTTTAGCCACCTTGTCTTCCCCAATCCTTCTATTTCTCCATGTTGGATTGAGTTTCGTAGGTTCAATGCCCATCAGCCCATGTTGTTCCAACATATTGATAAAAAAATTGGATAAAGGGTCAAGGTTTGTTCTAGGTCCCCAAACTTCTACAAGACCTAGGGAGAAATTTAAATCTATGCCAATAATAACCTCTCTTTCAGTGATACAAGAGCGCTTAAGAATAGATTCCCAGTACTCTTCCCTTTCTAATTAGGGACCATATATGTTAACAAGAGTCATTGATCGACCCAACTCTAATGAGAATATCTCCAACCCTATCCCTGATTCAATACCCCAAACATTCTCACATTTAAACTTCTTTAACAACCACCCAATTGTCAATCCCCCACAGTGCCCCCTAGCGTCAACCGCAGCAAAAGCCCATCCAAGAATCAGATATTCTAACACCACCACAACTTTTTCACTAACCCCCATAGTTTCTTGAAGAAAAATGACCTCCAAAGACAAATTGTCCACCAACCTTCGCAATGACGATTTTTTGGACGGGCTAGTCAACCCTTGACATTTAAAAGACAGTATTTTGATGATTTAACCTCCCGCTAGGTTTGTTTTTCTCTAATCACCCATTCGATGGAGGCTTTCCTACCTGAGGCCATATCCACCCTAGTTTGTTCTTGTGCCAACAGAAGGTGAGACTTCCTACCCCTTCCCCTAAATATCGATGAACCCAAACCATACACCCCCCCCTGACCAGACCTTCCCACCCAATAGGGAATCTACATTTAGAATAGACATGTTGCGCAATGCATACTGAACCCTACAGTCATCTGAGGATGTGGTTGAGGAGGCCAACGGGGTGACACAATGAGGGGGGTAGGAACCTCCAGCAAAGGAAACTGAAAGAGAAGTAGACAAAGGATTAATAGAAATAGTGTTAGAGGTAGCTCTAGGAGGGATGGGCCCATAATCCCCAGAGATCATAGCCACACCCAAAGAACAGGAAGGCATCATTATATTGTCTAAAGAGACACTGGGGTCCAACATTCCCAACGAAGAGGCCAAAGGAGTAACTAAGGGAGGAGGGTATGATCCCTCGAGAGTCAGAACCGAGCATGTAGTAGAAACAAGTTTAGGTGATAAGGAATTAGAGGTAGCCCTATGAGGGATGGAACCCTAGATTCTCAAAACCCCGTCCAAACTCAAAGAACCAGAAAATTAAAATGGACATTGAAAAGAGACACAATAGGCCCACTTACCTGACATATCTAGCACCCGATTTCGCTCCTTCATGGATGGTGACTGGTCCTTTGTATTTTTCTCAGCAACAACATCTGAGCCCTGCCCCTCCACAGAGAAAGAAAACCCCGGATGCCCCTTATCATAATTGTGTACAGTCACCTCCAACTCCTTCGACCCCACTGTTACAGTATCCTCCAGGGTCGACTACACCATCTCGCCTAGGTTATCATCTGCCTTGTTGTGTCAGGATTTCCCTTTAAATGGTAAATTGTAGTCTGCAACCCCATGTTCATAGACATGGCACCTGTGACATATAAATGGTATACCTTCATAATCCAGTGTCTAGACAAAATAACCAGACATCGTTTCAATAACCAACTCATGTAAAAGACCCAGGTGGAGGTCTAGTCAAACCAATATTTTGGCCACTGACATAAGCCCAGTCTCTTTAAATGAAATATTCTCTTCAATGTAACTACCCAACTTGTTCCCCATTGCTGTAAATCGAACAGGATTCCAGTACTGCATGGGTAAACAAGGAAGTCACACCCAAATGGTTTTTGCATCCACCCTCTCTTTCTTGGCATCAAAATGTGGAGTCCATCATTTGAGGAAAATGGGTGTCCCAACCTTGCTCCAATGTTTCTGCAGAACCCAGTTGGCATCCTCCTTGGAAATAAAAATAAAAGCAAGCCAACCTCTTTCCAAAAGTCGAATGTGTGGCTCATGTGTAATGTTTGATTTCCAGTTTGAAGCAACCCATTCCCATAGAAATAACACACCCAAATTCTTTCCCCGCGCTCTTCCAACAATCACTTCTACAAATAATTCCACCACTCTATCCATCGCTATATCAACCCCAAATAGGAGTCTATCAGATCTCTTCCTGTCACAGGCACAATGAATTCCTCTGTGAGGAGATGCCTTTCACCCACCAACTCCCTTCAAACCCTTTTGTATCCCTTCCTCACTCATTTGATGAATAGAGGGGTTCTCCATGGAAGTACCTTTCATGAATCCCTCACTACCCTTCACAGAACCTTCACCCATGACATTCTCCACATCCCCATCATCTTTGTCAACATCTATGAGAAGATCCAAGGGAGAAAATGAATTTGTGGGTCCAAACCCTGAGAAAATTGACGGTATGGATCCCATACCTCCCCCAACATATTTTTCCCCATAACCGAGTCCACTGTATCCCAAACCAACCTCTCCCAGTAATGGGAACAATCCTCAACCAAACCCCAAATCGCCATTGATTCCCCGAGTCAATCGTCCAACCATGCCTGTGTTAAGGACCAAATCATCTGAAATCATCATCTCAGATGTGGAAGTAAGCCCTGAGCCATGGATGACTGACATCATAACACCAAACCTACGATACCACCATCCGCCTTCGCCCCAGGTTCACTAACAATAGAGGTTTAAATATCTATCGAGAGGTTCCCCCATGTCGAGCCAGTATCCATCGCTCCTTCCTTTGTCTTCTAGAAGTTCAACCCCTTATAACTACTATCTGAGATTTTCGAAAACAAATAATTTTAGAAAATTTTCACATGACTATAAAACTGACCAATAACTAAGAGAGACACTATTTTCCAACTCGCTTTTATGACTAGGTGTATAAACTAAGAAATAATTGATAATTACTAATTTAAAAAATTCTGAAAATAAATAAATAAACACTAAAACCCCAATTTGAGGCCTTATATGAAGGAATTTGGCCCCAACAAAGTGTCGAAATGATGTTCGATATGAAGTTTCAGATCGGCATGGTAACAAACTCTTTGAGATGCAGCTCCCTATAAAATTTCATCCCAAACGGATAATCGAGTCAAAACTGATGACCCTTAGAAATCCTTGCTTCAAAATCACACATTAAAAGAATGGAAAACGGTATGGTCCAATTGTAGTGTAGCTAGGGGAACAATAGGGGGTAACTAGGGAGGTACCCAAGGGGAATAGTAGTATATAGGTATTGTTATTTATGAATGCCACTTTAATAAATAAGGCCTAGTGTGAACACAATAATTGTAAGAGGGCTTACTACAAGGTTCCACTTCTAGAAGGTTCCTCCTCTAGAATGTTCTTTGATGTTAGGTAGCACTATATAAAGGGGTATGAACAATGTAATGGGTAATTTGAGAAGTATTGTATTTGGAGATAGCCCATTAGGAGGTTTCCCCCTTGAAGAGGCAAGTGAACAGGAGTGGATCTCTTCCTTAATAGGATATATTGTATGGTGTTGCCCTACCCTAAAGGTTTCTATAATAATAAAGTGTGGATTTATCTATATTGTTTTTGGATCTATTGTGGTGATTTATATCTGCAGATATTTGGTACTTACAAAGTGGCATCATAGCACTTTCTTTGGCCAAGAAAAAAGGGAATTTGTTTTTCTATTTTGCATATTTTTTCAAGAAGAAAAAAAAGAGTGCCATGATACTCTAGACAATTACTATAGATTTATGTGCATAATTTGAATAAAATAGTTGTATATATGAGTTCATCTCGAAAAAAAAACCAATTTCAAAAAACAAATCATCTGAAACGGAGTCTGGGAAGTGAAATTATCAACATTTTAAAAATTTTAAATGTTAAAGGTTTTTTCGCAGACAGTCGTGTGATTTTGCTAATTTATGTAGCAATTGGTGTTGAATTTGCCCAAACAATTACATATTTGAGTTCCTCTTGCAAAATTATCCAATTTCAAAAACAATCATCCGAATCAGAGCTCCAGAAGTGAAGATATCATTGATTTAAAATCAACCATTTTTTAGGGTTTTTCGTGGCGACGACAAGACTGCATAGCTCGTGACTTTTGACAGGTTACTTGGATTGCTACTAGATAAATTCCATTGGATAGAGGATTTTAAGAGATTTTTTTTGGTATACTATATGTAGAATTTCCAATGGATATTCGCTCTCCTATATTCAACGAAATCCGGCGGGCAATGGAAGCCATTGAGACAACATTTCAAGAGTTTGAAATTTCCAAGCAAAATATTCAAGAGAGATAGATTATGAATACCATGCATAACTACATCATAGGAGAATATACTCAAGATATGTTTGGTATTATTACGAGGAAAATTGTGATGATTGGTGTATGGATAGTTGTCATTTTTTGGATGACAACTACTTTCATCTTCTATTTGAATACTCTACTCCAACTTGTGTAGAGCATGTCCTAGTGAGAAGACAAGAGACTTCTATGCATACTCTTCTTCATTTTTCTTATTCTTTAGTACTAGTAGATTATTTTTTGGTTGGCTCTACATATTTGGATCCACATGACTAGTGTCCATATTGGGAGCGACATTTTCATATGGCTATTGAGTTATGATATCTTCAGGGTGGAGTTCACACGAGCACGTGGACATGGAACCCAAGCTTAAAGTGGCATTTGGAATACTTCAACATGGTGGCTAGAAATTCTACATGGGACCCTGATTCTCCAGCCTAATTTAGCATCATGATCCACAGTTATTCATGGGACCCTGGTATATATATGGTTTTACTCCCTCATAACAAGCATTGAGGACAATGCTTTCATAAGGGGGATGGAATCTAGTGTAGCTAGGAGAATAATATGGGGTACCTAGGGAGGTACCCAAGGGGAATAATAGTAGATAGGTATTATTATGTGTGAAGGCCACTTTTAATAAATACGGCCTAGTGTGAACACAATAAGTGTAAGAAGGCTTACTACAAGGTTCTTCTTCCAAAAGGTTCCTCCTCTAGAATGTGATTAGGTGGTAAGTAGCACTGTATAAAGTGGTATGATAAATGTAAAGGGTAAGTTGAGAAGTATTTTATTTGGAGCAGTAGCTCATTAGGAGGTTTCTCCCTCGAATAGGCAAGTGAAGATAAGTGGATCACTTCTTTAATAGGATCTATTGTATGGTGTTGCCCCACCCTAAGGATTTCTATAATATTAAAGTGTGAATTTATCTATATTGTTCTTGGATCTATTGTGGTGATTTATATTTTCATATATTTGGTACTTAACACCAATTTAAGGGATCAAGTCCTCATTTTTTGACAAAAGTCATTAATTGTGAAAATTACATAATTAATTGGACTCCCACAAAGGCCTTAAAAAATATATCATTGGAAGAAGCTTGTAGTAACATTAAACCATATGTAATCCACTTTTGTGTGTTTGATAACAAAGCATGGACTCACCTTTCCAATGAGAAAAGGAAAGAATTACAACATAAGAATGAGAAGTGCATTTTTATTGGATATTCTCAAGATGCAAAAAGTTATAAACTTCTTCAACCTCATTCACATGAAATTATTATTAGCATGGATATCAATTTTGATGAATATCTCTTGGCCTACAAGCCATATTCAACATTTGTGTCATCTTCGGTTAATGTGTCATCTTATATTCCTAAATTTTCTAGTTTCATGTTCTAGTACTCCTATTCTAGTTTCATATTTAGATGATTATAGTGAGGATGAAAATCCACCCTTTCCTACTCATCCTCATCCAATTGAGTCCATTGAATATGAAATTGCATCGGCATCACAAAATCATAGATGGATTCATACAACATGAGCGGTGGTTGGTGATCTTGTAAGTGATCCTTCAAATCAATGTCCTGTGCATTTATAGTTCCAATGAGCCTCCCCTCTTTTAGCTCAAGTTCCAAATACTCATGACCGAGAAACATTTGTAGAAGCTTCGAGCCATCCAGATTAGGGTGCATCAATGAATGAAGAATTTCATTCCTTAGTGGAAAATGATACTTGGGATCTTGTACCTATTCCAAAATGAAGAAAACTACCTAGATGTGAATGGGTGTATAGAACTAAGTATGCATTACATGGAAGAGTTGAAAGACATAAGGCTCAGTTAGTCTCCAAAGGATTTTCTTAAGTAGAAGGAATTGACTACACTGAAACCTTTTCCATTGTAGCCAAAAAGAATAAAATCTAACTTGTTCTAGGCCTTGTAGCTTCGTATCAATGGGAGATCCATCAAATGGATGTTAAGTCCACCTTCTTGAATGGTGATTTCAAATAAAAAAATTACATAGAAAAACCTCTAGTCTTATTTGTCACCTTAAGAAATCTCTCTATGTCCTTAAGAAAACTCCTCTGGCTTGGTATGCTAAAATGGATAGCTTTCTTCTTGACATCATATTTTCTAGATGTCATTTTGACCCCAATGTTTATACCAAGAAAGTGGTTCGCCATCTCATAATACTTGTTATTTATGTTGATGGCCTTATCGTCACTAGTAGTGACCCCAAAATTTTAACCCTTATGAAATCCAACCTTAAGAATAAATTTGAAATGAAAAACTCAGAACATTTGCATTATTTTCTTAGCCTCCAAGTCTTGCAATCTAGAGAAGTAATTTCTCTTTCCTAGTCTAAGTATGTATGTGACCTTCTTTGTCATTTTCACTTGGAAGATTGTAAACAAACCCGATCTCTCTTCCAGCCTAGAGTCAAACTTGTTGCCACTTCTATTGCACCTAAAATCAATGCCACTTTTTACCATCAATTAGTCGATATCCTTTTGTATTTGACTCATATCCATCCAGATATTTCCTTTATTGTTGGTCTTGTTACTCAGTATATGCAAATGCCCCATGAGAACCATTGGAAAGACGCAAAGAGGATATTTTAGTATATCTATTGTATATTTTAGTTTGGGATACATTACAGTTCAAGGGGGGCTCCTTTATTGATTAGTTTAACTAATTTCCATTGGGTTGGACGCCTTGATGATCAAAATTCTACTACAGGTTATGTTTTCATTCTTGGTTCTAGACTTATCACTTGTGCTTATAATAAGAAACATGCCCTTGATATTTCTTCAATGGAAGCAAAGTATCGAGCAAAAATTAGTGCAAGTCAAGAAGCCCTTTCTCTTTGATAGATCCTTTCAAAGTATGGATTCTAGTAGTAGCATCTAACCACACTCTAGTGTGATAATCAAAGTGTCATTCAACTTACCAAAGATCATGTTCAGTATCACCACAACGAATACATTGAGCTACACATGCGCTTCATTAGAAACCTTCCTCGAGATCGCATTCTTGAAGTGATCTATTGTCATGTAGATGATAAGTTGTAGACATTTTCACAAATATTCTTATGAAAGCAAAGTTTTCCAAACTTCTATTTATGTTAAGAGTTTAGGAAGTTCTCACTAAGCTGGGACTAGGCTTTAATGCCTCATTTCTTCTCCTATTGTGTCACATTTGTAAATCCTTTAGTCATATCCCAATTTGTTCTTAAGTGGGGATGTTACGATATTTAGACACTAAGGAGTTAGTTCAGTTCAACTTGGTCTAATGTGTCTTTAGGTAAAATGTGTTACTTTAGTGTGCTTTGTAATTATCTAATATGAGAGTCAAGATTATGTTTTAAACATAAAGTGATCCAAGAGTCATGATTGTGTTATAAACATAAATTGATACGATGGTTCATATTCTCCTTGATACTAACAACACTTGATCCATGACTTAACACCCAATTAGTCACAATCTCTATTTAAAATTCATGGAGAGTTATTTGTTGATGATCAACTGTGAGATATTTATATATAAACCATTTTCTTTTTTTCTTTAGTATATTACCTTAAGTGGTAGCATTGACTAGAGTTGTGGATTGTATTCCTCTTTAAATATTTTAATCACGTAATGCACTAATGTGTTAATCTTATATCAATTAATATGAACGATTTATTTAAGGTGTTTGACCTATATGAATATAGTTTATTTATCAAACAATGTAAATTTGTAAATATATCAATCACATCATGCTTAAGGTTACAAGACATTTCCTAATGCTATTAATTGACTTTCTTAAATGTTAAATGGCAGGAACCAGCATATGTAATGTCTTACATTTTAAAAGGATATATAGAATGTGCTCAATGTAAAATTTATGTGGGACTTAAACATTGATACAAACAAGTGTTACATGGCAGCGTAGTCCCTGTCGGGTTGAATTGGGAATAAATGCACAGGGATGGGGAAAATGTAGCGGAAGCAGATGGAAATTGCAGCGGAGATGTGGCAAGAAACATGAAGCACAAGTGGTATCTATGCAGTAAATGACACGTGGCCCCTAGAGTCCCATTTATTTTTTGAAACTATATAATTTATTTTGCTATGTTCAAAATTTCTGTCTATTTTGTCTCTATATGTGCCAGGACAAAAAAAGTTATATTGAAATTAAATAAACACAATTTCTTGACATTCAACATAGTGGAAGATACAAATTTATGAGGACATATATATAAAAGGAGATAAAAAATAGTTTTCAAATTAAATAAACATAATTTCTTGACATTCAACATAGTGGAAGATAAACATTTATGAGGACATATATATATAAAAGGAGATAAAAAACAATTTTATTTGAAATATATCAAAAATTAATAGTGTCTGTTACATATTCCTGGAAATTTAAATGCATTTGTCATATAGATTGGGATGGGGGATCCCACAGACTATAAGAGAAATATGTACAAGAAATAGGACTGTGGAAAGAAGAAGTGGGGGACGGTAGAGTGTAATACCTAAAAAGAATAAATTGAAAGGTATCAGTCTTTGGCTAGACATTTCTATTTAAAAAAGTGGAATAACTGGATTGATAAACAAAGCAGGATGTGAACAGTATAGACTTACAGTGATGGTACATATCACCCCTTTTGTTATTTTCTTTCTTATGCCTTTTTATTGTTGTCGTCAACGACTATTGGAATCATGGCAACTTCCTGTTAGCTTTCATCGGCGACATGCTTCAATTCCCTTTCAATCCATTCTTCAATATAGCTTCTCAAGGGGGTGATGTTGATCTCATTCTAGATTTTTATGTTGAAAAGTTCATTTTCTAATTCCCTTAGATCGATAGAAAGATTACGCAAAGCCTGATCAATTTCTTCATTCGGTATCAAATAGTCGACTAGTCAGTTGTCGATGTCATCTTCACCATATTCAAGGATGTTGTAAAAATTTTCCAAAGACAACACCTTAAAAATATCAACATGTTTATCGAAGGCTTGATTCGTTAATGGAAAGGAGTTGACGATTAAGTTAGGGTCTTGCAAGTCATTGTTCCTTCCGGCTAAGTCTGTTTTGGTCATCTTTGTGAATAATTTTTATTTCTTTGATATGCCTTGTTCACATGACTGGACAATGAGATGCAGGTTCTTCACATTTTCTTTACAGCATGTATTTAATTGAGTGATCTATTTTTTGGATGGGAGATCTTGTTGTCCCTCGTTTGTATCATGTTGTTGACAATGGTGCCAAAAGGAAGGACCATGTCTAAATAGAAACGTTCTTCATTTTTTAAATCCGCCTGCAAATGTTCGAGCAAATTATGTGCCCTCGTTCCAAGGGAAGCCATGGTTTGTGATGTTTCCCATGCCTCAGCAATCGGTTCCATTATTTTTTTTATATTATTCTCCACATATCCTCTACACAATGCGAGGACGCTGGAGGATCCTTTTAACTTGGTTGCAGGGGTGGCAGGCATGGTTATTTCCAAAGGACTAGCAAGCAATGGCATAGGAATCAAAGCTTCCTCAAATTCCTTGACCCGGTCCTTTAGTATGGCATTCTCGGCCTCAATTCCTCCATGGAATCATCAAGAGAATCTCTGGTCACTATGTGAAGTTGACAGATTTGGGACAATCGCATGTCCATAAGGTTAACCTCTAAATGAGATTTTCCTTTCTTATTTTTTACATCTCTCTTTTCAATAATTAATTTTTTAGACTCGTTGTCAAAAAAAGCGCTCTGAAACACGAAGGATTCATCTTCATAAAAAAATTTGGTATCAGCTATGTACATTAGATGACTATGTTGGATCGTGTCTCTGGGTTGATCAAGGTTGCAGAATACGTTATCCAGATCAAGCTCAAGTTCCATATTCTCACTCTCAATTTCGGGCTCTTTTGCCCATCCTGCAATTTTTTTTCTCTTCTTGTCCATGGGAAGCTTGTGAGAAATATCAATTTTAGGGTGAGAAGGGTCGTTATCTCCTCCTTTGTTTGAATAATTATGAGTTTCTTTGTTGTTGTGGTGGTTCGTTGGAGCGATGCTCCGGAATGTTGTACTTTTGGGAGTGTTATTCGTCGATTGAACACTCTTCTCACCAGACCCTTTTCCCTATTTCCTGTATAATTCAGTGGTGGTTTGTAGTGTGTCTAGGTCATCAGCATTAGAAGCAAGAGTGTTGTCACCAGTGTCTCTATTTTCGGTTATGTTTTTTTTGAAAAAGAATTGTCGAGGCCAAGTGTTAGTAAATGTTCTAAAAAAAATTGTTAGGGTCAAACCCTCTTAGGATTTCAGCATATCTTAGGTTCAAGTTGTTGAAATGGGTTGCGAATTCGTCAATTTTGTTGACGTTCCTCAACACGATGTCCTTGACTTTCCAAGGTAGAGGACTGAACTATTTTTTTCTCTTCTCGTGGAATAGATGCAACCAATAGTTGTATTTCCATGCTATTTTTGTAAAAAACAGTATGTCTGTAATGTGACATGGAAGGAGAGTAGGTTTTTCCTTGGGGACAAAAATCCTTATCAAAATGTAATTATCCATATGTTCAAGTGACCCCTTCCTATTCAAAAAACTGGTTGTTTGGTCAGATATGCAGGGAGAATCTTCTCCTAAAAACAAAACTTTGAAAACAGACACAAAGTCATTAAAAACCTCATAAAAACAGTGGGAGGCCTTGTGATTCCATAAGGCCTGGTACCAGAACGCTACTGGGTCGAATTCCCAGTTTACCTTCTTGGACGGAGACAGTTTTGGAAACTGGCAGCAATGCACTATCGCAAAAACCAAGTAGGGTGACATACAAAATTTCTTCTCCTTTTTGAAGCTTGACAATTCGAAACAGATTTCATGGGAAATTAGCTTCCCCCAATCAAAAATGGTTTGTTCCTTGACTATGAAATACAAAATATAAAGAACCATACGGGAAACAATTATTGTGAATTCTTGTCCCATTATTCTTGTAAACAACCAGGCAATTTCCCAGAATGGATTTCTAAATGAATTAACCTGCAAGATTGTGATATCTTTAGGAACTATCATTGGGTCTTCCAGGAACTAGGGAAAGAGGTCCAACCCATTATTATGATTTCTTAGGAACTGCTTGGAATCTTCTTCTTTGAACATCATTTTTGGCTCCGACAATCTTAAAATATGGCGGAAG
Source organism: Picea glauca (assembly GCA_000966675.3). NCBI lineage: Eukaryota > Viridiplantae > Streptophyta > Pinopsida > Pinales > Pinaceae > Picea > Picea glauca. The sequence continues at coordinate 251,590 of JZKD02S1673706.1, read as the reverse complement.
ACCTAAGGTGAAAAAGAAATAGAAGAGTGGTACCACAGTGGAATAATTATTTGTCCTGAAATATGTTTATCGGCACACCAAGAGACCAACTCCTTATAGTCAAAAACTTTAGGGACATAGCCTGCACGAGCAATCCCAGAGGTCAAAATTTTTTCGTTCTGGGTGGTAGGGGATGAGTAATAAGAATATGCCCTGGACCACTGGAAGTTATGTTCCTCACACCCAAATATGTTTACTGTATCTCCACAGAACTGCTTTCGAGTTGGTGCCATAATTTTATGAGAACGTTCGTTTTCTCCAAACGATGGTTGAAATGAATAGTTGGAGGCGATAATATAACACTCCACAAATGTTGGTTCAATGCTTATGAATGGGAAATCTCCTCAAGCCTTTCTCTCATTAACGACAATCTCTATGGATGTTGCATGATGAGTTGTTAGTAGTAAAGCTTACTTATTGCATACTTAAAAGTGTGAAGGTGGCAGGTACGACAAAGAGAAATTAAGGATTGGAGGATTCATGAACGTGCCAACCCGACGACGTGAGAACGACATTCCGGTATTTTGAAATCAACACTTGGAAGGGATAATATAACCCTCCACAAATCTTGGTTTAATGCATATAAATGGGAGATATCCTCAAGTCGTTTTCTCATCAATGACAATCTATACAGTTCCTACACAATGAGATGTTAGCATTAAAGCTTGATAATTGCATATTTAGAAACAAGACCTATATATATATATATATATAAACATTTTTTTATTATAGACAAGTGCGAAGGTGATGGAGACGAGGAAGAGCAAGTAAGGAATGGCAAGGTATGAAAAGTGGTCGGACATAATTCAAAATAAGGTTACAGGGGATACTCAGGAGAGGTGAGTGTCCGACAGTCAAATTTTATGTCTTGGAATTTTTTACTGCAAAATGTGTAAAACGGAAGAGAGAATGATGCGGAAGTTCAGCGGTCGGTTTGTATATTTGCAGAATTCTGGGAAACTAGCTAAGTATGGAATAGGGAAACAGTCGATCGGACTCATTTTCATAATTAAGGATTGAATATTTCTTGAACAGGTCAACCCGACGACGCGCAAATGACATTTCATGATGTTTGAAATTAACACTCGGAAGGGATAATATAACTCTCCAAAAATTTTGGTTTAATGCGTATTAATGGGAGATCTCCTCAAATCCTGGTTTAGCATTAACGCTTGCTAATTTCATACTTAGAAATAAGACCTTATATATAAACATACACATAATATATATATACAATATTTGTTATTATAAATAAGACTCTTTTATATATACATAAGTATGAATAGCGGTCGGACGAGCCCCAAACTCATAAACTTGAGCCAAACAACAACAAGCAGCAAGCGACGAACCAACGAACAAGCAACAACCACCGAACCAGTAAAAAACATATGTATCTCCAACGATTACCAAACTACAGCCGAAGCACAGAAGGAACCAAAAACATATGACGAGCATGCCAGTAGAAATAAGAAAACATTCTTACTTGCAAACTACAAACAGTGAATAGCAAAGAACGAATAGAAAATGAAATTATGGCATCGAAACTTACTCTGAAACAATGAACGACAAAAGCACAAGTTGAATTGTGGGTGTAACACTTGGACCCCACAAAGTAAAAAAAAAATAGATCCAACTGCAAATGCAGGACCCCAACCCACCTTTCGTAATTGCTTGCACAGTGGCAAGCCTTGGGACAGTCCTCACACCCTAAAATGTTTGGTTAATAGATGTGTTACAATACATTTTCCTTCAAAATTTTTGATACAATCTTGTGTGCAATGAATTTGGACAATATTGTTCTTCACCGATATTCCTGGTTGGTTAGTTGGTGCTTGCTCCTTGGTTCGCTGGATGTTGCTTATTGTTTTTTTATTCAACTTTGCAGGGTTGAGGTCCTGCACCTGCAGTTGGGCCTTTTGGTGCTTCTTCACTGGGTTTATTTGTTTCTTGCTCTTGTTTTCTTCAACTTTTCAAGTTTGGGGTCATGCATCTGCAGTTGGACCTATTGTTATAGTTTGTGGGCTAGGGGTTGTGCTACTGTCCTTCTCCATTCACCAGTGGGTCTCGATTTTTGCAGTTGCATTCTTGCATTACTCGATAGGCCTATTGCAATACACAATCTTGAACCCGCCTGCCCGAGAACCCGCAAGCGAAAAATTCTGTAAGTATTTGTAATAGATATCCCATTACCTGGCAGGATATTTTTTGCATGTTTATGTACAAGTTGTGTAGGAACAGTTATTATGACGGTCTCCTCAAGGCATGGTGAGATGTTAGAATTAAACCTCAATTATTTCATACTTGGAAAGAAGTGGAAAGGGTGCAGGCACATGAAACAACGATTAGGAATTGGATATTTCGTGAACTCGCCAACCCGACAATCCACGAAAGAAATTCGAAGAAATGGCGAAGTATGGAAAGCGAACAGATGAGCTTCAAAATGGGGTGACAATAGTTCCATAGGAGACGTGAGGACCCGCCGGTCAAATTGTATGTCTCGGAAGTTTTGAGTGAAAAATGTGTACCAAGGAAGAGGGAATGATAGGTAGGTTGTGTAACATGGAAGACAATATGATGTGAGAGTCTAGTCGTAAATTTGTATATCGCAGAAGTTAGGGTGTTTTTTGCAGGTCACGAAACAATAGAAGTGCAACCCGAGAATCCACAGTCGTAGAAGTGGCTAGGTATGGAATGGCGAAGCGGTTGGTCGAAGTTGCGATATAAAAGCACGAATGCAAATGTGAACCCATGAGTACGCCAACTCGCACAGCTAGACATTTTCGGAAAAACGACTAAGTAACGAGAAAGATAAAGTACAGGGAAAAGAGAAACGGTAATTTGGTTAAGTATAGAAGACGGAAAATAAGGGCTAATATATTCACATCTGTAATAGATATCCCACTTCCTGGAAAGATATTTTCTTCATGTTTCTGGAGAATTTATATACTTATTGCATATACTTGGAAAGAAGTGCGAAGGTGGTGGCCACAGAAAACAACGACTAGGAATTGGAAATTGTTTGAACCCGCCAACCCAACGATTCGTGAAAGAGATTGCAAGAAATGTTTGTGTGGAAAGCGGTCGAACAGGCTTCAAAATAGGCTAACAAGGGTTCCCGAAGAGACATGAGGCTCCGACGATCAAATTGTATTTATCGGAAATTTTGAGTGCAAACTGTGTAACATGGAAGAGGGGATGATGTAGGAGTCTAGAAGTTATCACGGAAGCCAAGGGGTTGTTTTTAGGTCAAGGAACACTGGAAGTGTAGTTCGCATGTCCGGGAACCCGTAAGTGAAAAAGTCGGGTAAGTATGGAATTGGAGGTGCGAAAGAGATTCTAAGAAATGGAGAAACATGGAAAGCGGACGTAAGGGCTTCAAAATGGGGTGACAATAGTTCCCCAAGAGACATGAGGACCCGAAGGTCAAATTGCAAGTCTCGGAACTTTCGTGTGAAAACTGTGTATCACAGAAGAGGGTATAATGTGGGAGTGTGGCAGTAAATTTGTATATCACGAAGGTCTGGGTGTTGTTTGCAGGTCATGGACCAATGGAAGTGCAATATAGAGCCCGCCTGCCCAGGAATCTGTGATCTAAAAAGTGGCTAGGCATGGAATGGGTAGCAATCAGTTGGAGTCACGATACAAAATCACAATCTAAAATGTGAACCCATGAGTCTTCCAATGCATGCATTGAGACATTTTCGTAAAAATGACTAAGTAACTAGAAAGAGAGAGTAGAGGGGAAAAAGAAACGGGAATTTGTTAAGTATAGAAGAGGGAAAAGAAGGTCGAATATATTCAAATCTGCAATAGATATTTCATTTCCTAGCAAGATCTTTTATGTATGTTTCTGGAGAAGTTGTATACTTATTACATATACTTGGAAAGAATTATGAAGCTAGTGGGCACAGGAAACAACAACTAGAAATTGGAAATTTCCTGAACTCGTGAACTTGATGATCCGCGAAAGAGATGTCAAGAAATGGTCAAGTGTGGAAAGCGGTCAGACGGGCTTCAAAATAGGGTGATAAGGGTTCCCAAGGAGACATAAGGCCTCGACTGTCAAATTGTATGTATCGGAACATTTCAGTGCAAAATGTGTAACACGGAAGAGGGGATGATGTGGGACTCCAGAAGTAAATATGCATATCGCAGAAGTCGGAGTGTTGTTTGCAGGTCACAGAACATTGGAAGTGCAATTTAGAGAAAGGGGAATCTCTCGGTCAGAATCATGATATAAAAGCATGAATGAAAATGTGAACGCGTGAATCTTCCAACCTGCACAGCAAGACATTTTTGGAAAAAAATGACTAAGTAACTAGAAAGAGAAACTACAAGGGATAAAAGAGTGGGAAAATAGAAAGGTAGAGGGCAATTTTCGTAAGCAGGAAATGGTTTCAAACAAGCCCCACTATTGCAAAACCATCATTTTCTAGTCCAATATTGTATCCACTTATTCGTTTTCTATTGTGCTTATACCATTAAAAAGAGTGTGAGAAAATGTTTTGTTGAAGATTAGATTTTGTTGCAACTTGTGGGAGTAATTGTGTTCTTGATACATTCTTCCATGACTTTAACATATTAACTTAAGTATTAAACTTCTTGCATGATGGGTTGTTAGCATTAAAGCTTAATAATTGCATGTCTAGAAACAAGAATGACGATCTTGAATTTTAATATTGTAGTTGATTTCATAGTCCCATTTTACTACAACCACCATATATTAGTTTTTTTTTTCTTTTTTTAATTCGCAAACAAGAAATTTGGCAATTTCATTAATAAAGTAAAAAATGCTCAAATAGAGGCCAGTGGATGGACAACTAATAAAATGTTCCCTTTCGGACTAAAGGAATCAAACAAGCGAAAGGGAAATAAGAAATCGTTTGCTTAGCATGACTGAGATGAAAACAAAATTTATATGGTGGGGCCCAGACTGCAGCATTGTGATTTGGTCTTGCTATGTTCTATCTGCATTACGAATAGAATTGAACGTTGATTTGAAACTGTCTGAAATTCATTTTTGTTTCCATAAAATCCTGATGGATCGACACAATGCATTGTCATATAATTGTTAAATGCTCCATTTTAGATCAAATTACTTGAGCAAATACAATATCGAATAACTACAAGACTATCGAACCATGCCAATGAGAAGAGGTGTTAAATTTAGAAAAGAAGCAGCAACCAAGACTCCAAGGAAAAAAATTTAATAGTAAATCCATTAAAAATATATATATATTGGGCAGTGTATATCTATCCATAGAAATTGGACCGAGTTATTTGGGCCAAAACATTGAACATATTTTCCATAAACACAGACACATGACCTGCAACATGCAGGAGCTGTCGAGATGCTCTTCAACATGCATACAAAACTGATTACCATGATTTTTTAAGGAAATCCTTGTATTTTTCTCCTCGGGGGGTCAATGTCCGTTGCCCCAATCCCAATATCTTGTGGAAGACCTAAGGTGACAAAAAAACAGAAGAGTGGTTCCGCAGTGGAATAAATCATTGGCTTGAAGCAAATGAACAACATTCCTTCAGTAAAATTGATAGTTCTCACAAGCTTCCCATGAGGAATAAGACAAAAAATGTTGCAGGGAAAACAAAAGAGCCCAAAACTGAAAGTTAGGACACACCAAGAAACCACCTCCTCACATTTGAAGACTTCAAGGACATGGGTTGCAGGAGAAATTCCAGAGGCCCAAATTAGTCAATTTTGAGTGGAAGGAGATGAGTAGTAGGAATATGCCCTGTACCAATGGAAGTTATGGTCCTCATCCCCTAAGATGTTAATTGTATATCCAAAGAATAGGAGAGTGGTCCCGCAATTGAATTATTTTTTAGCTTGAAATATATCTATGGGAGCATCAATCGATAATTTCCTTACAGTAAAATACTTCCGCCAAGAACGGACTAATTTGGACCTCTGGAATTCCTACTTTCGAGCTGCAAAGCGGCTATTGCATTCAACATCGGTTTCTTTTTTGAAACCCCTTCTTTTGGTGTTGTCGGGGCCGCCATCGCCGATATGAGAAGTGTCTCCCATTATGGTTGATTTCAATTTGGTCGCAAGAATGGGAACAACATATGCATTGCCATCATCCATTTCTGTATCATCATCCAACGGATCATATTCTTCCAGCTCAAAATTGATCGCATCAACCTCTGCGTCATCCATCAATGCAGGCAGGTAGGTTGTCTAAGCAAGCTAGGTTGCCTTGGAATTCTTTGTCTTTAAATATATCTCTCGGTGCACCAAGGGACCATCTCCTTTTTTTCTCCTGGGTGAAGGGATATGAGTAGTAAGAATATGCCTTGGAATACTGGAACCTCTAGCCATCATGTCCGAAGATATTTACTGTATCTGGACAGAATTGTTGTGGAATTGTTGTCATAAGTTAACGAGAATTTATGTTTTCTCCTTATGATGTTTGAAATGAAAATTGGGGAGGGATAATATAACCCTTCGCAAATATTGGTTTAATGTGTATCAATGGAAGATCTCCTCGAGCCTTTCCTTAATCAATGACAATCTCCACGGTTCGTGCATAATGAGTTGTTACCATTAAAGCTTATTAATTGCATATTTAGAAAAAAAGTGCAAAGGTGGCGGTGACAAGGAAGAGTGATTAAGAATCGAGATTTCATAAAGGTGCCAACCGACCGACACACGAAAGAGATTGCATCATGCTTGAAATGAATACTTGGAAAGGATAACACTCTTGTCCTCAAATCTTGGTTTAATTCGTATTAATAAAAAATATTCTTCGGCCTTTCGGACATTAATGACAATCTTAACGGTTTATGTACGATGAGATACTATTGAAAAGTCAACAAGAAACATGTGTCTAATTTACTTTTCCCTTAATTAAATTAGACAATAAATATTAATCTAGTATCTCATTCATAACTGAGTGATTTGGAATTGTAACAAAATTATAAGTGTAGTTAAGTGAGTTAAGCTTAGTTGTATTAGTGTGAGTTCAGTGAATTAATTATTCATTAATTCACAATCAATTAACTCGCATGCAACTAAAGATTCTCCATGGTTAACTACATGCATGTTAGTTCCAATGGACACCAGTTGAGATAACAGGTGAAAGGGACGTTTTGGCTATCAGTTGTGATTTGTTCACACATGAAGTGAATATGCTTATGAGCATGTACAAACAAGGCAATTGCATTCATTCGATTCATTGTGAGAATCGGGATTGCAGAGTTTGTGCAGAGGAGGCAGGTTGTCTAGACACAGAAATTGGCATAGGTATTTGCTAATTTGTGTATGACAGTGTGAGATGATTATATTGTACTGAGAGCTCTTGGATTAGAGTTTTGTATGAGATTGTTTCATGATTCATGATATACATAATATATGATAGTGGGGTTTTTAGCTTTACGCTTTCCCGGTAAAACTTATGTGTTGTGTGTTATTGATATTTCACTTTGTGCATTGTGGTTGTGATTGTGGTTTAATTGCTTCTGCAATAATAATAGTAGAATCAATTCTATATTTAACAAGTGGCGGAAATTGTTAGATCAGGAGAATCATAGGAATACATTAATTTGTATCGAAATTTCTACATGGTATCAGAGCCACAGAGGCCACGGAGTCACGGAAATGAGGTGTGAACATAATTGCATTCTCGCAAGTCCTGTCTCTAGCAGGGTGTGAATAGAAATTCTCGCACCCTAAACAAAGGTAGGGTGTGAACTTCATTGGAATTCTCGTAGGCAAATACACTAGCAGGGTGCGAACTTCCCTCACCCTAACAATGGAGTAGGTTGCGAACTTCTTGAGCATTCTTGCAGGTAAATACACTAGTAGGGTGCGAACTTGAAAGGCAAGTTTGCAGACTATACACAGGCAAGGTGTGAACTTCCCTCAGGTTGCTCTCAGGTGGGGTGCGAACCTCCCAGGGCAAGGGGAAAGTGAAGGGGTTGAGTTTTGGGTTGGATAACATTCAAATTTGCAAGATTTTCTAGGTGTGACACTTGATTCAAGATCGAAATGTCTTTCAATGGCTTGAGGTTGGAGTATGCACTCAAAGCCATCTCTAACTACATTGCATGGAAGGACAGGATGGTGGCAGTGCTCGAAGACAATGGCTTGAAGGGTTACATTGACGCAGATGTTCCTAAGTCGGATGCGACAGACACTGCAAATCTTGATGCATGGAAAAAGAAAGTGGTGAAGGCGAGGAGGATTCTATTGGAGGGAGTACGAGACCACATTGTCTCAAGTCTCCATGGGAAAACCACACCATATGAAATGTGGAAGGTTTTGACAGATCTATTCCAAAACAATAGTGACCATAGGAAATTGGCGCTTAAAGATAAACTCAGGAAGATTAAGATGGAGAAAGGCGACACCATTCCAAAATATCTCACAAAGTTTGTCCAATGTCGAGATGAGCTTGGAAGTGTGGGAATAACAGTCGTTGCTGATGATTTGGTGAGCTTGGCACTCCTAGGGCTTCCTAAGAGTTGGCACAATTATCAAGACTCTGTCAATGGAAGGGAAAAGTTGTCAGATTGGGAATGACTATGGTCGGATCTGGTGCAAGAGGAGTTCAGGCAAAATACTAGAGATGGATCTTCATCAAAGCATGATGATGAAGAGGATTGTTCTTTGACTGCCAAGGCAAGGAAAGGGAAAGGGAAGAAATTCCAATCAAATTCCGATTCTAAATTCAAGAAGCTGGATTTGTCCAAAGTGAAGTGTTTTCACTGTCACGAACGTGGGCATCTCGCTACTAACTATCCACAGAAGAAGAAGAACAAGATAGTTGTTGGAGTTGCAACTGGTGAGGCTCTTGTCTCACAATTTGATCTTGACTTCGCTTTGATCGCATGCATGGCATCAAGTGCATCAGGATCAATGTGGTATTTGGATAGTGGCGCTTCCTTCCACATGACGGGAGATAAAGAGTCTTTCATTGACTTGGAGGAGAAAGATCTCAGAATGCATATAGAGATGGGAGATGATGGAAAATACAGTGCAACTGGTATTGGTACCATTACCTTTCAGAGGGAGTCAGGTAAACCATTTCAATTGAAAAATGTTATGCATGTTCCAGGTCTGAAGAAAAACTTGGTCTCAGTCGCAATGTTGGAGGACAGAGGCTATGATGTTTTTTTCAGCAGTGGTATAGCCTACCTACAACATAAAGCAACAGGTCAAGTCAAGAAGATAGGGATTTGAGTTAAGAATCTCTACATGCTACAGGTATATGGTTGCGGTGCCATGATAGGCAAGGCAGAAATAGTGGTGAGTCAGGATGAGGGTGAATTATGGAACAGGATATTAGGCCATCTTCATCATGGAGCCTTGAAGATCATGCAGCAAATATCTATTGGACTTCCAAGGGGAACACTTGCTCAGTCAGATCAGTGCAAGGGGTGCACCCTGGGGAAGTAT
>JZKD02S1673706.1:209883-229558 GCA_000966675.3 Picea glauca | reverse complement strand
ATGACCTGGATTAGTCCAAAACCCTAATTCCTTAACCGAAAATAGAAAACCATTGGCAAAAACCATGTGCCGAAAACCACCTAATATCATGTGGTCCCGGAAATATGTCGTCCTGAAAATATGTCGGCCCAGCGATAATATGTCGGCCCGAAACCAGCGAAAATATGTCGGCCCAAAAAAAAAAATTCGGGGGCGCTGCACCCCCCCCTCTTACCCCCCTGCATGCCCGGCGCAGGCGCTCAGACACTACTACTCATGCAAAGAATATAACACATACCCAACACAAAGGTTACCTTCCCAAAAGCTTGCATAAACACCAAACTTCCATGAGGAAAATGTGCCTACCCATAAGTTTAGAAAAATAACGCATAAGGCACATAAGACGAGAATAATATTGAGGACACTTTCTAACCAACAATAATATATTTATTTAACCACCCTACTTCCCCACTCATTGGTTCATTGGCCCAATGGTGCTCCTAAAGAGCTTAACCCCAAATGCACCTATTTATTATGTTATTATTATTTATATTAAATACAAATTAATCAAATGCTAAATAACTTACCAAAATTACCATATACTTACTCATTATTCTTATGCTCATAGGGAATAAGATATTCCTCCACTGCTTGGAATAAGATAGTCCTTGGTGTTTCTCTTTCTAATAATAAAACCAGGTGTATGTTCCTCAATTGCACCTATAACAATCATCAAAGAAAATATGCATTTTATAGCCATTTTTATGCAACAATTAACCTATTCATAGGAATTTTCCAAATTCAAAGTTGCGGCATATGTATTTGTGACATAAAATAAATCATGTAATCAACCCAATACTTATCTGTATGAGTTTTTTTTCCTCCACGTGGATTCCATGGGAAAGAGTTCAACCCGTTGTTTTTTTATGGCAGGCCCTTGTTAATCCCACCAAGCATACAACATGAATCTCTCATAGCATATTCATACAATTTTCCTCTTCCTTGCAACAACTTTCCCTTCTAGTCTCATGCATCCCCTTCTCTATTAAACAGTCCCTCGAGTGATCCATCTTGTCAAGGATTTCACATGCACAAACGCCAACTTATAGAGTCTTATTTCCAAGCATCTCGCTAGCAACCTCTAATCAATCAACAACTTATGGAGATATAGGTACATTATAGGGTTCTAATGTTGTCACAGTAGCCTTCTCTCCCATGCTTTTTAGCTCATGATAGTCATCATTTTCCCTTACTAAGTAGATTCAACGTCTCATATATATCATAAACATACAATTTTTATGAATTATCTATTTATCTTTCAGTCAACTTTTGAAATAATTATTCCAACAAACAATTCCAAATAATATAGGAAGTTCCACATAATACTTAGCTTTCAATTGTATAGGCAATAATATGTGTCTTCATTGCGGCTTACTTTCACTACTATATCCAAGTCGTCTCTCTCAATAACTTTGTCCTCTTGACAAAGATTTCATGTATTCCAACAAAACATGACTACTTATTCATACAATTCTTTCATTGACATATCACAAAAACACATGAAATGATCTTAGAATCATAAGATACCAATAATTCCATCACTTCAATTGTTAACATATTAACTACAATGAAATATGGCACAAACATGCATTCACAGAATGCAATAAAACATATGTGCCAACATATATGTGTGCATAACCACAATTGCACACTCCAACATCACACATAATACCATATTCTCATGTCTTGCACTTCACCATGATGAGTTGGAAGGTTTATCCAATGCATCGACACATCATCTAGGCACCTCCCCAAAACTTACTTAACCATATGGACACCTTCCTTTTCAGATAAAACACAACACCAAAGATAAACCCTCAGTGTTCTTCATTATTGGCAAGAAGGTTACAATCCAAGACAATGACACAATTCATAGAGACCATTGGACACTTGTGCAACACTATATCCTTTAAGTATTCAACCACACAATGGATTTATACATGGATATCTCACATGGCGTTCACTTTCACAACATGATCATAAGTCCTAATTTTCCTTGGTTATTACCTCATATACAACATAATATGGCATGACATGTAATCCCATGTGAATGCATTAAAAATACTTTAACAATCTCTATAGGTTCAAGTCTTCCTTATACCTTTACCATACCCCACTTGAGTATCATTCACACAAACACATTCAACAACATGGACATATCAACTTATGAAATCAAATCGTGACTGAAGGAATTTTTGTAAAATTTCATTTAGCACTAATGCAATATAATCATAACTAAATCCATACATGCATGGCTGCCATCAACATATCTAATGTGACCTAATCAGTTGGTGTCTTGGAAGCTTACATATTCCATTCACCAACCTCTTGATCATCACTTTCTTGTCTTTATCTTTTATTTGTAAGGTTGATTGTCATATGCAGTAGTATCATCAACATCTTTAGCCATGCTCTCAATTCATTCTTAAAAATGGACCAAGAGACAATAGAATCTTTTTTCCATTCACAATTCTATTGGTACCAAACAAATTGATCAAGTTCTGAATACAAGGGTGCAAGAGTTACCTTTTTATTAAGTTAGCACTTTGTGTAGATAAAAGAATTGCTCCATATAGAATATCCATGTTATAGGATCTTTACCATCAAATTTCCTCATATCAATCTTGGGGAATTAAGTAGTTTCTTGGTGCCGAGTTGAACCCCCAATGATGCAGATCTTGGAGTGATGAATAATCATTATTATAGGACTCAATATTCATGTTCTTCAAGTGTGTTAAAACATTCCCCATATGTGACTTGGGTTCTATAATTTTGTTCTCCCTATATTCATGACTTCCTTGTGTCACAATATCACTTGTAAGGAAGCTCTCATCTAGGGTATGTAAGAGCATGGCTTCCATGGATTTTTTTAATTGTTCCATCATTTGATCCATTTTATCTTCAATTGGAAGATCTATTTTTGGTGATTTAAAAATTGTAATAAATAAATGAGTATTGTTATTTTCTCACATGGAAAAGGGCTATGCAAAAAGTTCTATTCATGTTAAACCTCCAGAGAACTCATATATGATTCCTTAAGAAAGTGAAGACTTAGGGTACTAGGTATCCCTATTGAGGAACCAGCTTAATGAAATGAGTGATCCTTTGTTGAAAGAGGTTGACTTGGCACGTTTGCAAGAATGAATTCAAAAGGTCAAAAGTTGTGTTAATTTCAAGTTAACATACCTTTAAAAATCCTAGTTTGTAGACTATCTTGTTGGTCAACCTTTCTCCTAAAGTATCTCTAAAAGTTTGGTCCCTCTGAGCCTAAAATTTTGATCTATAGTATCCTAATACGTATTCTCTGTAATGCCATGTTTTTTACCAAATTCCAATGTTTCGAGAGAAATTTATTGTAACTTTCTTGAAAACTTGTTGGTTTTCCACTTTCAAGAGAGTGAAATTGTACGGTTTGTCACGTGTCCAATTTTTAAGATCTATTTCTGAAATTTGGACCTAAAATACTATGATATACATTATTTCCAATAGAACTAGTGCCACTCAATTTGGACTTTTTATAGCTTTAGATATCACAGTTTTACCAAGAACACATTTTTGAGACTAATTTTACGACTAGTCAAAAATCCTAATTTCCACAGATTGTATTTCTGAAATTATAGTGAACTAGAAACTAAAATTTTACTATAGGTTATTCATTGTGTCTCCTCAATCTCCCAAAAATTTTACTATTTGAAACATCCAAAAAAAAAAACTAGTGAAAATACCAAGATGACTCGTTTGAGAATAATTTCAAGACTAGTCAAAAACCCTAATTTCCAAAACCTATATCTATAAAATTATAGTGAACCAAAACCTAGAATTTTGATCGCAGGTAATTCTCTATATCTCCTTAAGATCCCATAAATTTCATAGTCCAAAACTATCTAGGAAAACATTTATAGTGAAAATACCAAGATGACTCGTTTGAAGGAACCAAACCCCAAGGATCATATTCTCTGAAACCAAATGTTATGCAACAAACACCTAAATAGAATAAAAACAGAAAAATAAGCAACTCCATGCCTTGAGAATTATATGGAAGAATGAATGAGAAGCCTCTTCAAGGGGGAAACCATCTTTTATAGTATAACAAATGCACAAGATGAGATGCTCTATAAAACTAGGACTCCTTGGTATATATAGGAGACAAATGGTACAATTACAATTAAAGGGTTTGGTCAACCATAAGGAAAAAACTAATATAACAATAGAAATGTAATAACTCAATATCTAGGGCTCAATATATGCAAACATTGATGTGACTAGTGGTCCCTCTTCTGTCCTTTGGTCCGCACATCCTCTATTGTGGTATCTTGCTTGGATACATGGCACCCATCCATCAATTGTGAAGTCCCAACTTGTTGGTATTTAATTGGGCCCCCACCCAAGGTAGTTTTGAAACCACTAATACATGTGTTTCACTCACATCAATTACATCGATCAAACTCTAGTTTCCAAACCACCTCTTAGGTCTCCAGAAAACACTTATTGCCCTTCTTCAAAATCACTCTTCCACATACGATGTTGTGGTGTCCACTCCATAAGATTGAATATGCAAATGTTTTCTTATATTCCAACTTTATGCTTGGCCAGATCATTAAAAACTCAATTGATTTCCACACGGCCCTCTACTATTCATTCACCAATAGAAAACCATATCCATTATGGATTCTACCATGGCCTACCTAGTTAACCCTCCATTCAATTCCTTTGCTCTCTCAATGGAAATTCAACACTATTTCTAGCAATTTCAAACTTTTGTCACCACCAAAGTTGGGCATTTTGGATAATTTCATAATTATTCACCCAATTTTTCTATAGAACTCAAAACAATATTTTATAAATTTCCTGAAATGGCCACTTTGATGCCTAACCCATATGCTTTATCCAAAGACAAAATTTGGGCATTTTGAAGCCACAAATTTCTCCATTACAGAGTTTATACTCTTTTTCTTCATTATAATTTTGTCAAACACATAATTTGCAAACTGCATGTTTCCTAATTTTGTATAGAGCTAACTATGTATCAAACAATTTTACTTGCCCTTGCTTATTTAACCATTCAAATAATTTACAGCAGTTATCCGACCTTAATTTTGTAGCCATTAGTCCAACTTTTGTAAACTTCGAACACTTTTTCGAATTTTTCTCATTGACATTCTATCAAACACTTAACATACAAACTATAATTTATTAATGCAAAGTGTAATTTATGGCCCATATAGCCCTAGTGTTGTAACCAAAAACTCTAGTACAATTTTGTAGCATACTCGGTTACCTCTATACTGTTGTTGAGGTGATGGGATACTCAAAAAACACATTTCAAACACTCTGATACCATATTGTAATGTACCAAGTTACACAATTGAGTTGTAATCAACATTATCACATAGAGTTTATAGGAAATTATCACTAAGAAATGGAATTAACATTGCCCATAAACAAAATTATACATTACCCATGAATGCTTTAAATTACTATAATGCATAAATATTATTTTTCAGTTGATACATGGAATATTCATAGTGAATATAAGAAGAATTACAAGACCATACATGTATAGTGATTTCCCATACAAATTAATGACATTCTTCATGATTATCGATTCATTTGTGATACCGAAAAATCCCATTACATCTGTTTGGCATATATGAATATTAATTATAGAATATAGGAAAAAGTATGCCCTCTCCATAACAACAATAGCCTTAATATCCTTAATATGTGCATTTGTTTATCTTCCAGACAATCCTAAATGCAGTCTTGAATCAATGTTGAATTATAGACTTGTATCTTCCACAAGAAGCACATATTACTCTTTTAAAATTGCAACCACAAGCATTAGTCATGAAAATATAATAATAATTGTAAAATTTCTCATTTATTATAAGTTGCACTTGAGCGAAATAGCTCCAGGAGAGCATTTTTCCTCCTAGCCATAAGAACCAGTTTGAATAAATGACACCCCCAGTTCGAGCAATGAAACAATAAGGGAAAATCTATTCGATATGGCTCTAGTTTCTCTCACACAAACCAATCCCAATTATTACAGCCAAAGGGTTAACATTTCATACCATTTTTTCACGATCATCCTCCTCATCGACCTCTCTTCCCCCCTTAGCCCTACATTGCACAAGGAATGGGATGCCTTTGACTACTAAACAATCCCTCAGGCTATCCCACTTCTCTCTAGTGCTCCATACAGGCTAGCCATGAAATCTCTAGTGTTGGAAACCAGCGAAAACTCATCTATAAATTAATTCCCCTTAATATCAACAATTACCCATGAACACGATCATGGCTTCGACATCGTTTCATGACAACAACTATGGCATCATATGTAGCATCAAAATTATCATACACAACAACTCAAACATGAGAGAACGAATGAAAGAATTATTTTCCCCAAATATTTCCTTCCCAAAAGCTTGCATGGAGACCGATCTTGCACAATGAGTTACCCATAAGCTTGGGAAAATAACATATAAGAACACAAGATAATAATAATGAGGCTTGGGATAAGGACACTTGCCAACCAACAAAAAGATATTTATTTGACTACCCTACTTTCCCTCTCATTAGTTCATTTCCCCCATGGTGCTCCTATGGAATTATAACCCCAAGTGCACCTATTTATTATGTTATTATTATTTATATTAATTCCAAATTAACTGAATGGTATATCACTTACCAAACTTACAATGTGTTTATTCATCATGCTCATTCTCATAGGGGTATTACAATAAAGAAATAGATGATGAAACTATGGTCGTTGGAAGGGATCTTTGGTAGCAGTGATTTGGTGTAGAGAACTAGGGTTTCTCATTCTCGGGCCCTTTTTAATGGATTTCATGTTTAGTGTGTAGCATTGAAATCTATCGACACAATTAGGGTTGATGTGATTCATCTTAGCATTGAATCCCCCTGTTATGATTTTTTAAGGGATTTATCACAAATTATTGCAGAGGTCCATGCTTTCTCTATGGTCTCTATGTCATTATGTGACTCTTTTCTTTGAGAAGTAAGCACTAGTTGTTGTGAGGGAAAAGTGTTCAATTCAATGCACATTTGTGCACCTCCTAATCTAGTGAAGATTGCTTCATATTTGCAATGTGGCTTGGCTTCTTCAAGTGATGGTGGTTTGATTCTCTCTCTATCAATTAAGGGTTTTTCTATGGATCTCGTGTCTTCAGCAAGCCCTTCCTCCTCTCCAGTTAGTTCACAGACATGGAGTGCCACTCGAAGGGGCAAAGCTAGGTAAGTTAAATCTTCACTATTGGGAGGCATTGGTGTTTTTCCCAAGATATGAGGTCTTGGTCGCTTAATATCTCATCATCTTTGAAGATATATTTCTTTTGAGATAATGGGGAGACTCTTTTTCTCCTTATTGGATTTTTAGTTACCTTCTCATCCAGGTTCGTTTTGGTTATTGTCTTGGGCTTTATAGATGATATTAGTTGCCCGTGTTACTTGTTTAACTCTTATCTTTGACTCAACTCATTGGTGTGCCACTAATGACTAAAGTAACTTGAGTTTTTGGGATCTCAAGGATCATATCTTATTTTTTATTCACTTTGTGCAAAGTTGGACGTTAATCATTTTTTAAATTGAAATATAAAATAAAACTTTTTCACTTGGTAAAAAAAATTACTCATAACATTTATCAATTTGAAAGGAAGATTAATCAATTTGGTTGTTTAGTTCCCTTTTCATTCAGATTTGTTTTGATTATTATCATAGGCTTTATAGACGAGATTGGTTTTCCTTGTTGGTTTTTCACCCTTATTTTTTACTCAATTTGTGATTGATTGATGTATCACCAACGACTAAACTCATTTGAGTATTTGGAATCTCAAAGATTGCATCTTATTTTTTATCCAATTTCTACAAAGTTGAATATTAATCCTTTTTTAAATTAAAAATAAATAAAACAACTTTTCACTTAGAAAAAATTAATCAATTTGAAAGCAAGATTAATCAATTTGACATTTTAGTTATGTTCTCATTTAGATTTGTTTTGGTTATTATCTTGAGCTTTATACGTGAAAATGGTTGGATTGGTTTTTTCACCCTTATTTTTTATTCAATTCATGATTGATTCATATGCTATTAATGACTAAACACACTTGGCATCTTAAAATTCTAATCTCACTTTTTATCCACTTTATCTAAAGTTGAACATTAATTCTTTTTACAAATTAAAAAATAAAAAATAAAACACCTTTTTATTTTTTTCACTTAGTAAAAAAATTACATACAAATTTAAAATTTATAAAATTAATCAATTTCAAAGCAATTTAAAATTTTCTTTACATCAAAGACGAAAACAATTGTACATAGTTAGTAAATTTGAAAGTTCCCTTATCATTATATGGATGCTCACATGCTATTAAAAAAGTTCTTTCACATCACATCATATTTGTTGCATATAGGAGAATACACTATGCAATATATAAAGGGTGTTGGTTAGTTGTTCTACAAAATGGTTTTTTTCATCGAAATCTGGCGATAGAAATTTACACGAATCAGTGTTTTTTGTTGCTTAGAATCTGTTTTTGAATGCGGAAATGGATTCAGCATGCTGAAAAACTATCAAGGCACTTAGATTTTACAGAAATAATCACTTAAATTTACCAATCCAAAAATTTCTCACTGGATTTCGAGCAAATATCCCCAAAAAATCTTCATTTCGTAAAATCTTTATCCTACAACATATATAAAGTTCAAATGGAATTTGATTTGATTTGAATTGAATGAAATGTTTCTTAAGTAAATATTATTATAAAAGTGGAATAATTAAAATTTAAAATTTATTATCATTATGAAAAGTTATAATTATTCATAGTTGGATATTTAATGTTTTACTTTTCATATGTATTGAAAGGGTTAATTATAATTTGGTTTCTTCGTAATAATGGTAATGGTAGAGAGGTTATTTATTTTTAAGTCTCTTTAATGTGGATTAGGATTATGTATATTGTATTTATTATTATTATTATTATTATTATTATTATTATTATTATTTTAATTTGAGAAACATAATAATTAGATATAATGAAAATTTTGGATAATGTTAACTTTATTGTGTCAATTAACTTGATTTAAAAAATATATTTTTTTTCCATATTTCAATTTTACCAATATAATAATTAAACATAATGAAAGTCGTGGATGGATAAAGTTGATTTTATTCTTGTCTAGACTTGCATCCAAGGAACGTATTCCCTTCTTTTTTCATACTTCAATTTAATCAACATAATGAGAGTCATGGATAAAGTTAATCTTATTGTTGTCTTGACTCAACTCAAAGAATGGATTTCCTTCTTCATCAAGATTATCAAAATCATGCCTCTACTTCACTCTTTTAGATGAACAATCAAAGAAAAAAGGTTGCAGAGACAAGGTCATGTGCAAAGTTTTGTCCGCACCACCTCACTTAGTGTATGGGACAAGGTCATTTATAGAATATGTAGGCTCATACACTTTTTCTATATAAAAGGAGTCACCATTGCTATTTAAATGCAATAGTCAATAATAGGAAACTTATCTTTAATGGTCATTTCATTGAGCTCTCTATAATCTAGACACATACACCATGAACCCTCATTTTTGTAAACCATCACCATTGGTGAAGAGAAATCCCTTTGCCTAGGTTGAATGATCCCATCCTCTAACATTTCTTGAACCATATGCTCAATCTCACTATTTTGTGCATATGGGTACCTATAAGGCCTAATGTTAGGTGGTACACTTCCCAGTTGTAAATGAATAGCATGGTCATGATCTCGGCCATGTGGAAGACACTTAGGCATCTATCAAAATACCTTGGAATGATTGTTAATAACATTTTGGAGATCCACAGAAGCAGAGGGTTTAGATATTTGAACATCTAGTGAGCACAGTTATGCAATTACACCATGGTGTCCTTTGTTTAGCAATTTTTTCGTGTTGTTAGAGCTTATTTAGAGGATTTCCCTTGGATACCTCTAAGCTCAATTTCCTTTCCTTCCAAGGAAAATCTCATGAAAATTTCTTGAAAATTGAGAGCCATTGTTCCCAATTATTGTAGCCATTGGACCCTTCATACAACATTAGCACCACCCATTTGGATTGCAATCCTTGTACGATCCAATAAATGTTCCCCCATAATAAGATTAATATTATGGCACTTCCATAAACAATTTATGGTGTCTTCATCTTCAATCATTACTTGAAACTATGGTGCTAGATATATAAGGAAATTGAGAAGTTTGGATGATTTCTAATTAATGAAGTTACGGTACTAGAAAAATAAATCAACGATGTTAGGCTTTTATTTTTTATATATCCTTCTATCTTGAGAGATTGAGGAGTGTTGATTCCATCCAATGCATGACAATATATTATTGGAGTACTCTCTTCCAATTATAGATATTGTGATGGCTCCAATTCTTAATCTTCTTCCTCTTCATGATATATAAATAATAATTTGTTGTCACCACATTTATGCTATGTACTATACTTGTTGTCACAATTGAAACATAGTCCCTTTGCTCTTCTTTCATCCATTTTCTAAGGTGTCAACTTTGTAGGTTGAGTGAGGTTAGGAGAGTGGACATGGTGCTCTCTATAGTTATTAGTGGCCACCCTTCTAGTAGACATATTTTTACTTTCAACTTTCCTTGACACATTGAAATCATGCTCAGGGGATTTAGGTTTCAAGAGACACGCCTCATGTTGAATTCTCTCCTTTAAAGTGCCCATAAATAGATCTAATAAATTATCCTTTGGAATGTTCTTTACATTAAGACTCATATTTTGGAATTATTGAATGTTCCCTAAAATTGGTCCTCTTTATTGGATATTTATCAATTGACTAAAGCATGTTTTGTCCTTAATATCCCCATAATGTGCTCTCAATTCATTCTTAAAAATGGACCAAGAGACAATAGAATATTTTTTCCATTCACAAGTCCATTGTTACCAAACAAATTGATCAAGTTCTAAATACAATGATGCAAGAGTTGCCTTTTTATTAAGTTATCACTTTGTGTAGATCAGAATTGCTCCATATAGAATATCCATGTTATATTATATTTATCATCAAATTCCCTGATATCAATCTTGGGGAATTGTTGGCATAGGGGCAAACCCTGGGTTCAACGCTACAACAGTGCACCAACAAAACCCTAACTACCGTCCCTTAAGAAAATACCTATGAAGCAGATGAAGTCTCACTCGAGGTAGAGGCAGGGGTGGTTGCGGGACTCAGGTGTCTGCAACCTTAGCTGGGACACATATCTGTGATTATAACACTTAATATAGCACTTAGCATCATTAGTTCATCATTATCTAACCAATATCTACTCCGCGGAGAAAACAGAGCATCGCAACATCCACTCTGATCTAAGGTATATAAGCACTTAGCAAAGGAATTAGATCAGATCTAGCATATTCAAGCACTAAGCAAGTTCAAAGATGTCAGATCTATCATCCAGATTCATCATAAGTAAAAAACATAAACAGATATATCTATCTATATCAAAGCACTTAGCACATAAACACATTAGAACATCGCACAAAGAAGAATAACATGATATTTACGTGGTTCACCCCCACCCTGGGGCTACGTCCACCAACTCTTATTCTTTATTAGCTTCAATCAGTCATCTACATGCACTGTGCATCTCGCTATATCCTCCTTCCTTGAGTTACATCACAAATCCCTCCACAGTCTCTTACAATGACTTGCAGTTGGATCTGCAAGTCTCACACAGTATGCACGAAGCCTTACACTTCTTGATCACACAGATCCCACTCTTCGCACTTAGCCAACTTGCACAACACTTGTGCACTATTCACTACTTATTATATTGCCTAGCCTTCTATTTATACATACAAAATAGGCCTAAACATGGGTAAACCCATGAGCCAACATCCCATTCCTGTTACATATTCCCAAATCCCAAAAAGGACCCAAAATGGTGTCGAGATCCTGCGATCTCTGCTTCTTCTTGCACTTCGCCTTTGACAAGCTGTCGAGTCCTAAAATCGGTCAAAAGTGACCAAGAATATCCTAAAACTTGGTCAAGGGCCAACAGGCCCCCAACACTCACCTGTGACTCGTCCCGAGTCACTCTGGTCTTACTAGTTCTGCTTCGAACGCCTCGATCTTGGCTCGAGCTGCTTTGACCTGTTGTTGTACTACAACCTCCTTTTCAACGAACTCGTGGATGACTGCATCATTGATAGGTCCCTCTAGACGTTGTTCTGCTATAGTGACAACCGGGTCTAGCTCTTCTCCTTGGCCTTCTACCTATGTAAATAATTGATAGGCCTTATCTTGCACAGGTTGGATTTTCTGGGCTATCTCCATAACTCAGCTCTGTATAGTATGGATTTGTTGTTGTGCATTGTGTTTCTCTTGGGAACACTTCATTCTTTCTGCAGCTGACAGGGACTTCAGATGCGCCTGTATCTTTTCGGCTTGGTACTTCGCCTCTTGGAGCTGCAACTCTAGTGCTCTTAATTTTGGACTCTCAGCGAGTCACTCATATTTCAGGGCACTGCTATCAATGAGTTTCTTACATTCCAGGGTAAGAGACTTGAGCCGTTCAAATGCGCTTCTGGTAGTTTCTTCTCTTTGGTCCCTTACATCTTGTGGGGTCTCGGGTACTATACATAGCTCCAAATCTGCTATGTGTTGTTGTAATTGTTGGATCACTTCTTCAATTTGTGCTAATTGTTGTGGAACTCGCTATTCGGACTTTACTTCTACGACTGTCACAGAGCGAAGTTCTTTGTTGACCACTTCCTTTACTTCGAGTTGCTCCACGAGCAACTGTTCCTTTTCTTGTTGTAGCTAGGATTTTTCTTCATCAAACTTCGCTTGGAGAGAAAGATTTTCCCATTTTGCAACACTGTGTTTCTCTACAAGGACTCCCTGTACTTGTGTCAGAGCTTGGGTGGCTTGCATTGTTTCTTCTTGCGCTCGTCAAAGACGAGCTTCGACTGTATCAGCTAGGCGGTGGAGTTGAGCTGGATCATCTCCCAATTCTGGTTCCCCTGGCATAGTGGAGACTGCGCGGTTGGACTGCAAGGCCTATTGTACTCCTCAGAGTTCAGTCTCAATTTGATCAGACATATCCTCTTTATTTTCTTCTTGTTTCTCTGTTATTTCCAACAAAGCATCATTCAGGGCTGCTACGAGGAAGTCGAAGTCGTCAGAGGTGAGGACGGTCTACATCTTGGTCATGGTGGCCTTTGATTTCTTCCGAGAGGAAGGTTTCGGAGGCGAACCTTTCCTCTTCTTCAGGGGATCATCCTCATCACCCTATTTTTGTTCGACCTCTTTGTCATTCAACTCTTCACCATCACCTCCTTTCTCTGGTGAGATGGAAGCAGTATTCACAGATGCACTGTCTAAATCCTTAACCTCTTCAGTTTTCTTTGTCCTGCTACGTATGAGTGTATCCTACGCAGTTTCTAGGTTGTCGATGTCGGATATCTTTGCAGGGTCGACTAGATTGAGGAGGTCTGTCGACCAGTCCTTGTTGATATCCTCCAAGTCCTCCTCTGTTAGCTTATAGTAGGATTGGAGTTATTGCTTGTGTTCGTCAGTGCGCGATGTGATGTAAATAAAATGTCGACCTGCGTTGAACTTCATCAAGGGCCTAAACTGGTGTAGAGTGTAAGGAGTGATGCAAGGCTCAGACTGGATGGTTGTCTTCAACTGGTTGTAATATGTATGAAAAAAAGCATTGGATTTCCACTGTTTATTCATATCGTTTGAGTACCACAATGTACTAAACTTCGCGGCCAATGGTTCAAAAATCTAGATGTCCAGGAAGGTCACACCTTCTGGCATCTCCCAGGCAATAAAAGCGATCAGGATCAATAGCCAACTGAAATGAAATTCATACCCTTGGTCCTGGGCTTCTCTGTAGTCGAGTTCTAATTGGTTCACCAGGTATTTTTCCCAGTTCATCCGAAGTCCTTCTGCGCACTTCCTTGTGAGGTCGACTACAAAACCGGTGACTTGGTTAGGTCGGTTATTCCATACTAAATTCTCTGCGATCAACTAACAAGCGAGGCGCACTGCAACACTTTGAATAGAAGCTACTTTGTAACCTCGAGTTCCCTTCTCGACATCACCATAAGTGTCCTTGATTCGTTGTGCTAGAGCACAATCCATGGCTTTTCTGGGGTAAAACTATTATGGATCGGGTCCTTTCATACTCAACCCCGTGATCCAATTGATCAGCATCAGATCCACCATTATACAGTGGTTTAGCCACAAATAACCTCCATGGTAACAAGACAGTAGTACCTTGACACATGCATTCACCTCCTGGTGTCGTCCGAAGTGAGGGATCTTCATGACGTTGAGCAGTGTGGACTGCGCGAGGTTCATAGTCCATGAGAGGGGGATTATCTTTGAATTAATCCCCTTAGTTAGATTTAGGTACTTATGTGGGGCGAGCATGTTGTAAACTTTGTGATCTCCTAGGTTGAAGTCACTAAACTTCAACACTGCAATCTTATCTTGGTCTGCTCAAACTACGTGTATCCCCTTCGGGAGGTATGTAGTGACCAAAGTGTATTTGAAATATCTAGGCATGTTGTCTCGATTTATTGCGCCGCTCAGAGGTGGTAGATAGGTGGGTAAGATGGTCGGGATTAATTTAGCATTCGCCAAATCATCCCTATGCTTGGTTCGCTTTTCCTCAAATGGTCGGGATGGTCTGGCTCCGCGAGAAGTGGATGGAGAGGCTGGTAGTCCCCTTGTCGATGATGCTTGTATACCTATAGACATCAACATGACTCTCTCAGTCATGAGGTCGATCAGAACTTCTTCGACAATTTTCTTGACATCGCTCAACTCGTCCAACATACACGCTCGGGGTTAAAAATCTTGTGTTCATGGAATAACTTAGACATTGTAATAGGATAGACAGCAAGATTGTGATGACCATTACATAAAATCAACTTAGTCTGTGGGCCCAAATTCTCAGTTGGAAAAACTGTTCTCGGTACGTGGCACAATGGGATAAATAGGTAACTCAGCAACGGGTATGAAGCCTTCATTAACTTGATTATGTTCATTATGGCGCGGTCCAAACGGTTGAATGGTGAGTTGTCTTGTCCATAAATGTCTTTCTATCCATTCAGGGCATTGGTCTAATGGTTATAATGGACCCAATGGCTATATTGCTTCGCTATGGCAAAGTGCCATGCGTCGTTGTTCTGATATACCGACGAAGTTCCAATTTTGCAAATTTTCCTTCTGCGAGGTCCCCTCTAGACCCTTTTGCAACTTGTCGATCTTAGCTCTCTTTTTACTTATCTTTCTAGCATTCTTCCTAGTGAGTTTCGTCTCGGTGTGCCTTTTTCCATTATGATACTTAGATTTTTTTGGCATAGTTACTTCACGTTGTTGAGATTCTTTCCTAAGATTCAAGGGTAACCCTTCTTCTTCATCTGGAATAGGTACTTCAATATTCAGTGGTTCTTCTAGTGTTCTTGCAACTTCGACATCTGGGTTTCTAGTGTTAAATAGCTTTGATTTGTTCTCCTATTCTTCAATCAAGTGTGTGATCCTTCTAGTCATGAATTCTTTTAACTCTTGCATATGTTGTTCTAAAACTTCCTCTTCTTCTTTCCTTCTAGCCTGGTCTCTTTCAATCCAAGGTTTTCCTAGTAGCATGGTAAATGGGGCACTATTCTCAATAAATTTAATAATCTCAAAATCTTCCTCTGTCGAAGTTCCATTGACAATCATAGGTAGCTCGGTAAGTCTCCCACAGAGGGTTATCAATTTTCCTCTGAATAATCATGTTCCTCCCAATGAGGGAATCATAGCAGGATTTCCTAAAAGTTCCCAAGTTCTTTTTGTCATAATATTCACATGTGTTTCCTTATCTAGAACACAGTCAATGTCGAAGTTTCCTATTCTTGATTCAAGGCATTCTTTTTCTGTGAATATCTCTGATAAGTTGACATGTCGGTGAGCATTCATGGTTTCTCTTATTTGTAGCAATACTTTCTCTGATTCTTCCCGAGATTCTATCATAATCTTAGTTTCTGGATCTGCCTTAGGGTTTTCTTGTCTCATGTTAATTTTTTCAACCTTAGCAATCATTCTAGGGCAAACCAAAACTTTATAGTCCATAGCTTTACAACAAAGACAACTAAGGCTTCTCCCAGGGCATTCCTTAGCAAGATGTCCTGGTCTTCTGCAACTGTAACAGAGGGTTAATCCTCTCTTTCTTTTAAATGATCCCCAACCTTTCTTGTACTGCACACTAGGGTCATGGTAGCTAACCTACAAGCATTTCTTTCTAGGATCTTTCATACACTTATTAGTCCAAATATCCTTTCTATGCATAGGTATAACATATTTTTCGTTATTCTTATCAGATATACTCATATCAAATCTTCTTTCATCCATTAATACCCTAGTTTTCAAGCTAGGACAGAATCTATCAAACATACCTAGATTTATACTTTTGAAACAAAAATTTCCACTAATATTACTTCTACAGAGCACAAATCTTTTAGATCTAGAACTTTTTCACTATTCTTACCTTTATCAGAGCACAAAACTTCCGTATCTTACCTCAAAAAGTCTCACTTTTACCTTTCTCAGAGCACAAAGATTTCAGATCTTACCTCTTTTCTTCAGATCAGACTTCATTCTTTAGCACAGAGCTTTATAAATTAAGTAGAATATTTCACACTAGGGCAACAGATCTAAACATAGAGCTTTCACAATTTCAAGTCAGATATTTGCACAAATCTCCTTCTTCCTCAGTTCCCAGCAATCACAGTTTCAGGTCTCAGCAACGAAACCATTTGTTGGCACAGGGAAAGACCCAGGGTTCAACGCTACAACAACGCACCAACAAAACCCTAACTACCGGTCGTTTAGGCAACAACTACAAAACATATGAAGTCTCACTCGAGGTAGAGGCAGGGGTGGTTGCAGGACTCAGGTGTCTGCAACCTTAGTTGGGACACAGATCTATGATTATAACACTTAATATAGCACTTAGCATTGTTAGCTCATCATTAGCTAACCAATATCTACTCCACAGAGAAAACAGAGCATCGCAGCATCCACCCTGATCTAAGGTATATAAGCACTTAGCAAAGGAATTAGATCGGATCTAGCAGATTCAAGCACTAAGCAAGTTCACAGATGTCATATCTAGCATCCAGATTCATCATAAGCACAAAAAATAAGCAAATATATCTATCTATATCAAAGAACTTAGCACATAAACACATTGGAACATTGCACAGAGCAGAATAACACAATATTTACATGGTTCACCCCCACCCTGGGGCTACGTCCACCAACTCTTCTTCTTTATTAGCTTCAATCAGTAATCTACATGCACAGAGCCAAAAACCCTTACTCTGCATAAGACATGAGATATGCGTACTTGCTAGATCCTCCTTCCTTATGTTACAACAAAAAGCCCTCCACGATCTCTTACAATGATTTTCAATTGGCTCTGTAAGTCTCACACAGTATGCATGAAGCCTTACACTTCTTTATCACACAGATCCCACTCTTAGCACTTAGCCAACTTGCACAACACTTGCGCACTATTCCACTACTTCTTACATTGCCTAGCCTTCTATTTATACATACAAAATAGACCTAAACATGGGTAAACCCATGGGCCGACATCCCATTCCCGTTACATATTCCCAAATCCCAAAAAGGACCCAAAAGGGAGTCGAGATCCGGCGATCTCTGCTTCTTCTTGCGCTCCATCTTCGACAGGCTATCGAAGTCCCAAAATAGGTCAAACTTGACCAAGAATCTCCAAAACAATTGTCAAGGGCCAATAGGAATTAAGTAGTTTATTAGTGCCAAGTTGAACCCACAATGATGCAGATCTTGGAGTGATGAATAATCATTATTCTGGGACTCAGTATTCATGTTCTCCAAATGTGTTAAAATATTCCCCATATGTGACTTCCTTGTTTCATAATATCACTTCTAGGGAACCTCTCATATAGGGTATGTAAGAGCATGGCTTCCAAGGAATTTTTTAATTGTTCCATCATTTGATCCATTTTATCTTCAATTGGAAGATCTATTTTTGGTGATTCAAAGTTGTAATAAATAAATGAGTATTCTTATTTTCTCACGTGGAAAAGGGTTATGCAAAAAGTTTTATTCATGTTAAATCTCCAAAGAACTCATATATGATTCCTCAAGAAAGTGAAGACTTAGGGTACTAGGTATCCCTATTGAGGAACCAACTTAATGAAATTAGTGATCCTTTGTTGAAAGAGGTTGACTTGACATGTTTGCAAGAATGAATTCAAAAGGTCAAAATTTGTGTTAATTTCAAGTTAGCATACCTTTAAAAATCCTAGTTTGTAAACTATCTTGTTGGTCAACCTTTCTCCTAAAGTATCTCTAAAATTTTGGCCCCTTTGAGACTAAAATTTTGATCTATAGTATCCTGATACGTATTCTCTGTAATGCCATCTTTTTTACCAAATTCCAATGTATCGAGATAAATTTATCGTAAGTTTCTTGAAAACTTGTTGCATTTCCCCTTTCAAGAGAGTGAAATTGTACGGTCTGTCGCGTGTCCAATTTTTAAGATCTAATTCTAAAATTTGGATCTAAAATACTATGATCTACATTATTTCCAATAGAACTAGTGCCACTCAATTTGGACTTTTATAGCTTTAGATATCACAGTTTTACCATGAACACATGTTTGAGACTAATTTTAGGACTAGTCGAAAATCCTAATTTCCAAAGATTGTATTTCTGAAATTATAGTGAACTAGAAACCAAAAAAAATTCCATAGGTTATTCATTGTGTCTCCTCAATCTCCCAAAAATTTTACTATTCGAAACATCCCAAAAAAAAACTAGTGAAAATACCAAAATGACTCGTTTGAGAATAAATTAGGACTAGTCAAAAACACTAATTTCCAAAGCCTATATCTATAAAATTATAGTGAACCAAACCCTAGAATTTTGATTGCAGGCAATTCTCTATCTATTCTTAGGATCCCATAAATTTCATAGTCCAAAACTATCCAGGAAAAAAATTATAGTGAAAATAGCAAGATGACTTATTTGAAGGAACCAAATCCCAAGGATCATATGCTCTGAAACCAAATGTTATGCAACAAACACCTAAATAGAATAAAAATAGAAAAATAAGCAACTCCATGCCTTGATAATTATATGTAAGAATGAATGAGAAGCCTCTTCAAGGGGGAAATCTCCTTTTACAATATAACAAATGCACAAGATGAGATGCTCTATAAAATTAGGTCTTCTTGGTATATATAGAAGACAAATGGTACAATTACAATTAAAGGGTCCAGTCAACCATAAGGAAAACACTGATATAACAATAGAAATGTAATAACTCAATATCTAGGGCTCAATAATATTCAAGCATTAATGTGACTAGGGGTACCTCTTCTGACCTTTGGTCCCCATATCCTCTATTGTGGTGTCTTGCTTGGATACATGGCACCCCTACATCAATTGTGAAGGTGTTGGAAATACTAAAACAACTGAGAGGGGGGGTGAATCAGTTGTTTATAAGCTTAAACAATTTTATATCTTTTAAATAATTATTAAGATTTCTTCATGTGTCATCTACCA
>JZKD02S1673706.1:191145-202006 GCA_000966675.3 Picea glauca | reverse complement strand
TAGTGAAAGAAGTTTTGAAGTAGGGGATTGGGTGTTTTTAAGACTACAACCATACAAACAGATGTCCCTCAAGCAAGCCAAGAAGGTTAATAAATTATCACCAAAGTACTATGGTCCTTATAAGGTGTTGCAAAATATTGGTACTATGGCATACAAATTGGAGTTGATTGCATCGTCACGAGTATGCCCAGTTTTCCATGTTTCATGCTTAAAGAAGGTTATGGGGTACAAGATCCCAATTCAAATTATATTTCCAGAACTTGACGAGGAAAGAAAAATAATATTGGAGCCTAAAGCCATCATTGACACAAGAATTCACCAGCTGAGGAATAGATCCATTTCAGAGTATCTCATTAAGTGGAGGAAACTTCTTGTTGAAGATTCCACTTGGGAAGATGAGTCTTTTATACAAAAGCAAGCAGAATTACTCAAGCATTGCGGACAACACTTGTCTGAATGGGAGGGGCATGTTAAGCTCTAAACAGTGGCACATTACCCCTTAATTGGGGAATATTACATTAGTAATGTTATTTTATTTATGTCGGCTTGGGTTCATTAGTTGTAATTGTACCTCCTAGTCTCCTATATATACCAAAGAGACATTTTCATTTGGAATCATCTTGTACTTGAACATTTATGTGGTGTATAAGGAGTTTCCCCCCTCAAAGAGGCTTATTATCTGAAATTCTCTCTTTTTTAAGGCGTTGAGTACTTATCCTAAGGTTTTTATATGCTATATTGATATTTCGTTCTTAACAAAAATAGAATAATAATTATAAAATTTCTCGTATATGCTATATTGAGTACTTATCCTAAGGTTTTTTATATGCTATATTGATATTGCTACATTGCACAAGGAATGGGATGCCTTTGACTACTAAACAATCCCTCGGGCTATCCCACTTCTCTTTAGTTCTCCATACAAGCTAGCCATGAAATCTCTATTTTTGGAAACCAGGGAAAACTCATCTATAAATTAATTCCCCTTAATCTCAACAATTACCCATGAACACGGTCATGGATTCCACATAGTTTCATGACAACAACTATGGAAACATATCTAGCATCAACATTAGCATACACAACAACTCAAACACGAGAGAACGAATGAAAGAATTAGTTTCCCCAAATATTTCCTTCCCAAAAGCTTGCATGGAGACCAATCTTGCACAATGAATACATGCCTACCCATAAGCTTGGGAAAATAACATATAAAGCACACAAGATAATAATAATGAGGCTTTGGATAAGGATACTTGCCAACCAACAATAAAATATTTAAATTACTACCCTACTTGCCCTCTCGTTAGTTCATTGCCCCCATGGTGCTCCTATGGAATTGAACCCCAAGTGCACCTATTTATTATGTTATTATTATTTATATTAATTCCAAATTAACTGAATGGTATATCACTTACCAAACTTACAATGTGTTTACTCATCATGCCCATGCTCATAGGGGTATTACAATAAATAAATAGGTGATGAAACTAGGGTCGTTGGAAGGGATCTTTGGTAGCAGTGATTTGGTGTAGAGGACTAGGGTTTCTCATTCTCGGGCCCTTTTTAATGGATTTCATGTTTAGTGTGTTACATTGAAATCTATCGACACAAGTAGGGTTGATGTGATTCATCTTAGCAATGAATCCCCCTGTTATGATTTTTTAAGGGATTTATCGCAAATTATTGAAGAGGTCCATGCTTTCTCTATGATCTCTATGTCATTTTGTGACTCTTTGCTTCAAGAAGAAAGCACTAGTTGTTGTGAGGGAAAAGTGCTCAATTCAATGCATATTTGTGCACCTCCTACTCTAGTGAAGATTGCTTCATTTTTGCAAGGTGGTTTGGCTTCTTCAAGTGATGGTGGTTTGATTCTCTCTCTATCAATTAAGGTTTTTTCTATGGATCTTGTGTCTTCAGCAAGCCCCTCCTCCTCTCCTGCTAGTTTATAGA
The DNA here is from genome assembly GCA_000966675.3 of Picea glauca. Classification (NCBI taxonomy): domain Eukaryota; kingdom Viridiplantae; phylum Streptophyta; class Pinopsida; order Pinales; family Pinaceae; genus Picea; species Picea glauca. The sequence goes on along the minus strand of JZKD02S1673706.1, from coordinate 200,053 downwards.
CCTGGAGTGCCACTCGAAGGGGAAAAGCTAGGTAAGTTAAATCTTCACTATTAGGAGGAATTGGTGTTTTTCCCAAGATATGAGGTCTTGGCCACTTAATATCTCGTCATCTTTGAAGATATATTTCTTTTGAGATAATGGGGAGACTCTTCTTCTCCTTATTGGATTTTTAGTTACCTACTCATTCATGTTCGTTTTGGTTATTGTCTTGGGTTGTATAGACGATATTGGTTGCTCATGTTACTTTTTTAACTCTTATCTTTGACTCAACTCATGTTTGATTGGTATGCCACTAATGACTAAACTCACTTGAGTATTTGGGATCTCAAGGATCATATCTTATTTTTTATTCACTTTGTGCAAAGTTTGACATTAATCGTTTTTTAAATTAAAATATAAAATAAAACTTTTTCACTTGGTAGAAAAAATTACGCATAACATTAATCAATTTGGTTTTTAGTTCCCTTTTCATTCAGGTTTGTTTTGATTATTATCTTAGGCTTTATAGACGAGATTGGTTGCCCATATTGGTTTTTCACCCTTATTTTTTACTTATTTGTGATTGATTGATGTATCGCCAATGACTAAACTCATTTGAGTGTTTGGAATCTCAAAGATTATATCTTATTTTTTATCCAATTTGTACAAAGTTGGATATCAATCTTTTTTTAAATTAAAAATAAATAAACAACTTTTCACTTAGAAAAAAATTCATCAATTTGAAAGCAAGATTAATCAATTTGACATTTTAGTTTCGTTCTCATTTAGGTTTGTTTTAGTTATTATCTTCAGATTTATACATGAGATTGGTTGTCAGGTTGGTTTTTTTACCCTTATTTTTTATTCAATTCATGATTGATTCATATGTCATTAATGATTAAACACACTTGAGTATTTGGCATCTTAAAATTCTAATTTCACTTTTTATCCACTTTATCTAAAGTTGGACATTAATTCTTTTTTCAAATAAAAAAATAAAAAATAAAACAATTTTTTTCTAAAAAAAATTACACAATTTAAAATTTACAAAATTAATCAATTTCAAAGTAATTTAAAATTTTCTTTGCATCAAAGACGAAAACAATTGTCCATAATTAATCAAATTGAAAGTTTCCTTATCATTATAAGGATGCTTCAGAGGCTATTAAAAATGCAATTTCACATCACATCTTATTTGCTAGATATAGGATAATACACTATGCAGTATATAAAGGGTGTTGGTTAGTTGTTTTACGAAATGGTTTTTTTCACCGGAATCTGGCGATAGAAATTTACACGAATAACTGACTGATTTTTGTTGTTCAAAATCCATTTTTGAATGCAGAAATGTGTTAAAATATTCCCCATATGTGACTAGGGTTCTACAATTTGTTTCTCCCTATATTCATGACTTCCTTGTGTCACAATGTCACTTCTAGGGAACCTCTCATCTAGGGTATGTAAGAGCATGGCTTCCATGGAATTTTTTAATTGTTCCATCATTTGATCCATTTTATCTTCAATTGGAAGATCTATTTTTGGTGATTCAAAAATTGTAATAAATAAATAATGAGTATTGTTATTTTCTCATATGGAAAAGGGTTATGCAAAAAGTTATATTTGTGTTAAACCTCCAGAGAACTCATATATGATTCCTGAAGAAAGTGAAGACTTAGGGTACTAGGTATCCCTATTGAGGAACCAACTTAATGAAATGAGTGATCCTTTGTTGAAAGAGGTTGACTTGGCACGTTTGCAAGAATGAATTCAAAAGGTCAAAAGTTGTGTTAATTTCAAGTTAACATACCTTTAAAAATCCTAGTTTGTAGACTATCTTGTTGGTCAACCTTTCTCCTAAAGTATCTCTAAATTTTTGGCCCCTCTGAGCCTGAAATTTTGATCTATAGTATCCTAATACGTATTCTCTGTAATGCCATGTTTTTGACCAAATTCCAATGTTTTGAGAGAAAGTTATCATAACTTTCTTGAAAACTTGTTGGTTTTCCCCTTTCAAGAGAGTGAAATTGTACGGTCTATCATGTATCCAATTTTTAAGATCTAATTCTGAAATTTGGACCTAAAATACTATGATCTACATTATTTCCAATAGAACTAGTGCCACTCAATTTGGACTTTTATAGCTTTAGATATCACTGTTTTACCAAGAACACATGTTTGAGACTAATTTTAGGACTAGTAAAAAATCCTAATTTCCACGGATTGTATTTCTGAAATTATAGTGAACTAGAAACCAAAACTTTTACCATGGGTTATTCATTGTGTCTCCTCAATCTCCCAAAAAATTTACTATTTGAAACATCCCAAAAGAAAACTAGTGAAAATACCAAGATGACTCATTTGAGAATAATTTCATGACTAGTCAAAAACCCTAATTTCCACAACCTATATCTATAAAATTACAGTGAACCAAAACCTAGAATTTTGATTGTAGGTAGTTCTCTATCTCTCCTTAGGATCCTATAAATTTCATAGTCCAAAACTATCCGAGAAAAAAATTATAGTGAAAATACCAAGATGACTCATTTGAAGGAACCAAACCCCAAGGATCATATGCTCTGAAACCAAATGTTATGCAGCAATCAGCTAAATAGAATAAAAATAGAAAAATAAGCAACTATGTGCCTTGAAGGGGGGAATCTCCTTTTACATTATAACAAATGCACAAGATGAGATGCTCTATAAAACTAGGTCTCCTTGGTATATATAGGAGACAAATGTTACAATTACAATTAAAGGGTCTAGTCAACCATAAGGACAACATTAATATAACAATAGAAATGTGATAACTCAATATCTAGGGCTCAATAGTATGCAAGAATTGATGTGACTAGGGGTCCCTCTTTTGTCCTTTGGTCCCCACGTCCTCTATTGTGGTGTCTTGCTTGGATACATGGAACCCATCCATCAATTGTGAAGGCCCAACTTGTAGATATTTAATTGGGCCCCCACCCACTACAATTTTGAAACCACTAATACATGTGTTTCGCTCACATCATTTACATCGATCAAACTCTAGTTTCCAAACCACCTCTTACGGCTCCACAAACCACTTACTACCCTTCTTCGAAATCACTCTTCCACATACCATGTTGCAGTGTCCACTCCATAAGCTTGAATATGTAAAAGTTTTCTTATATTCCAACTTTATGCTTGGACAGATCATTAATAACTCAATTGATTTCCACACGACCCTCTACTATTCATTCACCACTAGACAACCATATCCACTATGGATTTTACCATGGCCTACCTAATTCAACCTCCATTCAATTCGTTTTCTCTCTCGATGGAAATTCAACATTATTGCTAGCAATTTCAAACTTTTGTCACCACCAAAGTTGTGCATTTTGGATAATTTCAGAATTATTCAACCAGTTTTTCCATAGAACTCAAAACTATATTTTATAAATTTCCTGAAATGGCCACTTTGATGTCTAACTCATATGGTCTATCCAAAAACAAAATTTGGGCATTTTGAAGCCACAAATTTCTCCATTACAGAGTTTATACTCTTCTTCTTCATTATAATTTTGTCAAACACATAATCTGCAAACTGCATGTTTCCTAGTTTTTTAAAGAGCTAACTATGTGTCAAACAATTTTACTTGGCCTTGCTTATTTAACCATTCAAATAATTTAAAGTAGTTATCCAACCTTAATTTTGTAGCCATTACTCCAACATTTGTAAACTTCGAACACTTTTACGAATTTTTCTCATTGACATTCTATCAAACACTTAACATACAAACTATAATTTATTAATGCAAAGTGTAATTTATGGCCCATATAGCACTAGTGTTGTAACCAAAAACTCTAATACCATTTTGTATCATACTTGGTTTCCTCTATACTCTTGTTGAGGTGATGGGATACTAAAAAAAACACATTTCAAACACTCTAATACCATATTGTAATGTACCAAGTTCCACAATTAAGTTGTAATCAACATTATCACATAGAATTTATAGGAAATTGTCATTAAGCAATGGAATTAACATTGCCCATAAACAAAATTATGCATTACCCATTAATGCTTTAAATTACTATAATGCATAAATATTTTTTTCAGTTGATACATGGTAAGGTCAATTCTTTGACAATACATGAATTATATATGTAATTATGCTTCATGAATTATATATGTAATTACGCTTTAGCGGACAATGATGTTGTTATATATGTAATTACGATTGGTTTTTATTCTCTCTCTAGTTATGGAAATGATAATAACAAGGAGATGTCAAAGTTGGTAAGAACTGCAAGAAGAAAAAGTGAGTTGCCTGAGATCGCCTACTACCAGATAGTTGTTGTAATATGAATATGTATGGTTCAAGTTCGTGAATATAAGAAAATTTACAAGACCATACATGTATAGTCATTTCCCTTACAAATTAATGACATTCTTCATGATTTTTTCTTCATTTTTTATACCGAAAAATCCCATTACATTTCTTTGGCATATCTGAATATTAATTATAGAATATAGGCATAAGTATGCCCTCTCCATAACAACAATGGCATTAATATCCTTAATATGTGCATTTGTTTATCTTCCAGACAATCCTAAATGAAGTCCTAAATAAATGTTGAATTATAGACATGTATCTTCCACAAGAAGCACATATTACTCATTTACAACTGCAACCACAAGCATTAGACATGAAAATATAATAATTATTATAAAATTTCTCATTTGTTATAAGTTGCACTTGAGCGAAACAGCTCCAGGGGAGAATTTTCCTCCCAGCCATAAGCACTAGTTTGAATAAATGCCACCCCCATGTCGAGCAATGAAACAATAAGGAGAAATCTATTCGATATGTCTCTGGTTTCTCTCACACAAACCAATCCCAATTATTACGGCCAAAGGGTTAACATTTCATACCATTTTTTCACAATCATCCTCCTCACCGACCTCCCTTCCCCCCTTATCCCCACATTGCACAAGGAATGGGATGCCTTTGACTACTAAACAATCCCTCGGGCTATCCCACTTCTCTCTAGTGATCCATATAGGCTAGTCATGAAATCTCTATTGTTGGAAACCATGGAAAACTTATCTATAAATTAATTCCCCTTAATCTCAACAATTACCCATGAACACAGTCATGGCTTCCACATAGTTTCATGACAACACCTATGGAAACATATCTATCATCAGCATTAGCATACACAACAACTCAAACATGAGAGAACGAATGAAAGAAATATTTTCCCCAAATATTTCCTTCCCAAAAGCTTGCATGGAGACCAATCTTGCACAATGAATACATGCCTACCCATAAGCTTGGGAAAATAACATATAAAGCACACAAGATAATAATAATGAGGCTTGGAATAAGGACACTTTCCAACCAACAATAAAATATTTAAATGACTACCCTACTTTCCCTCTCGTTAGTTCATTGCCCCCGTGGTGCTCCTATGGAATTCTAACCCCAAGTGCACCTATTTATTATGTTATTATTATTTATATTAATTCCAAATTAATTGAATGGTATATCACTTACCAAACTTACAATGTGTTTACTCATCATGCTCATTCTCATAGGGGTATTACAATAAAGAAATAAGTGATTAAACTAGGGTCGTTGGAAGGGATCTTTGGTAGTAGTGATTTGGTGTAGAGGACTAGGGTTTCTCATTTTTGGGCCCTTTTTAATGGTTTTCATGTATAGTGTGTGACATTGAAATCTATCGACACAAGTAGGGTTGATGTGATTCATCTTAGCATTGAATCCCCCTGTTATGATTTTTTAAGGGATTTATCGCAAATTATTGCAGAGGTCCATGCTTTCTCTATGGTCTCTATGTCATTATGTGACTCTTTGCTTTGAGAAGTAAGCACTAGTTGTTGTGAGGGAAAAGTTCTCAATTCAATGCAGATTTGTGCACCTCCTACTCTAGTGAAGATTGCTTCATTTTTGCAAGGTGGTTTGGCTTCTTCAAGTATTGGTGGTTTGATTCTCTCTCTATCAATTAAGGGTTTTTCTATGGAACTTGTGTCTTCAGCAAGCCCTTCCTCCTCTCCAGCTAGTTCACAGACCTGGAGTGCCACTCGAAGGGCCAAAGCTAGGTAAGTTAAATCTTCACTATTGGGAGGCATTGGTGTTTTTCCAAAGATATGAGGTCTTGGATGCTTAATATCTCGTCATCTTTGAAAATATATTTCTTTTGAGATAATGGGGAGACTATTTTTCTCCTTATTGGCTTTTTAGTTACCTTCGCATTCAGGTTCATTTTGGTTATTGTCCTTGTCTTTGTAGACGATAATGGTTGCCCATGTTACTTTTTTAATTCTTATCTTTGACTCAACTCATGTTTGAGTGGTGTGCCACTAATGACTAAACTCACTTGAGTATTTGGGATTTCAAGGATCATATCTTATTTTTTATTCTCTTTGTGCAAAGTTGGATGTTAATCATTTTTTAAATTGCTTTTTCACTTGGTAAAAAAAATTACGCATAACATTAATCAATTTGAAAAGAAAATTATTCAATTTAGTTGTGTAGTTCCCTTTTCATTCAGATTTGTTTTGATTATTATCTTAGGCTTTATACACGAGATTGATTACCCATGTTGGCTTTTCACCTTTATTTTTTACTCAATTTATGATCGATTGATGTATCACCAATTACTAAACTCATTTGAGTTTTTGGAATCTCAAAGATCATATCTTATTTTTTATCCAATTTGTACAAAGTTGGATATCAATCCTTTTTAAAATTAAAAATAAATAAAACAACTTTTTTACTTAGAAAAAATTAATCAATTTGAAAGAAAGATTAATCAATTTGACATTTTAGTTTCGTTCTCATTTTGTTTTTGTTATTATCTTGAGCTTTATACATGAGATTGGTTGTGAGGTTGCTATTTTAACCCTTATTTTTAATTCAATTCATGATTGATTCATATGCCATTAATGACTAAACACACTTGAGTATTTGGCATCTCAAAATTCTAATCTCACTTTTTATTCACTTTATTTAAAGTTGGACGTTAATCCTTTTTTCAAATTAAAAAATTAAAATTAAAACAATTATTTTCACTTAGTAAAAAAAATTACACACAAATTTAAAATTTATAAAATTAATCAATTTCAAAGCAATTTAAAATTTTCTTCACATCAAAGACAAAAAAAATATTCTATAATTAGTGAACATCATAGATGAAAACAATTTTCCATCATTAGTCAATTTGAAAGTTTCCTTATCATGCTTTACAGGTTATCAAAAAAGTACTTTCACATCACATCTTATTTGCTAGATATAGGAGAATACACTATGCAATATATAAAGGGTGTTGGCTAGTTGTTCTACGAAATGGTTTTTTTCACCGGAATCCGGTGATATAATTTACAGAAATGAATTCAGTATGCTGAAAAACTCCCAGTGCACTCGGATTTTACATAAATAATCACTTAAATCTACGAATCCAAGAATTTCTCACCAGATTTTGGGCAAATATCCCCGGAAAAAATCTTCCACGATGCCCCTTACGCAGCACACAGGGTAAGTCGATGGATTTGAACTCGAAACCTCATGAAACTTCATATCACGACACTTGCCAATTGAGCTACCCCCAAAAGCCTTACTTAAATATTATTATAAAAGTGGATTTTTGGGTTTGACAGGTTACTACCGCAATTTTGTTCGAAACTATGGGAGAATAGTGGCACCTTTAACGGCCCTAACTAAGAAGGATGCATTTTCATGGACTCCAGAGGCAACTAAAGATTTTGAACAACTTAAAGAGGTGATGTGTAAAGATTTTGTCTTGACCAAAATAAACTTCACAAACACCTTTATTGTGGAATGTGATGCCTTGGGAAATGGAATTGGTGTTGTCCTAATGCAATAAGGAAGGCCCCAGGATTTTGAAATTCGGCCACTCAAGGGAAAGGACTTACACAAACCCATGTATGAGAAGGAAATTATGGCAATACTACATGCATTGAATAAATGGCGCACTTACCTAATAGGCAGGCACTTCAAGGTCAAAATAGATCATGATAGTCTTAAATACTTCTTGGAACAAAGACTATCTTCAGAAGAACAACAAAAATGGGTGACCAAGATATTGGGTTATGATTTTGAAATCATCTATAAAAAAGGGAAGCAAAATGTTGTGGCAAATGCACTCTCAAGAAAGGATGAAGATGTTGAGGCCTTTCTCTGTATTATCTCGGTCATCCAACCCGATTGGATAATAGAAGCAAGGGATGAAAAGAAGAATGATCAAAATGTGAGGAATCTCATTCAAAGGTTGCAATAGGATTCTAGTGCATCAGATACATTTACATGGAAAAATCATTCCCTATGGTACAAAGATCACTTGTATTTTTGGGATGGCCTCAAAACTTATGCTCAAAGGTTTATAGCAGAATGTTTGGTTTGCCAACAAAATAAGGTGGAAACAATTAAGACCCCAGGTCTTTTAAACCATTAGCCATCCCAATTCAGCGTTGGGAGGAGGTTTCCATGGATTTCATCACAGGGTTACTAGAGTCTGAAGGAAAGAGTGTCATCATGGTGATTGTTGATAGACTGAACAAGTACCCACACTTTTGTGCACTCTCTCATCCCTTCAAATCCATTACAGTTGCCACCTCATTCATAAACACAGTTCAAAAACTACATGGAATCCCAAAGATTATTGTAAGTGATAGAGATCCTATCTTCACTGGATATTTTTTGACAAAATTATTTTCTTGTTTGGGTACTCAATTGGCTCATAGCTCATCCTATCATCCTCAATCTGATGGACAAACCGAGATAGTGCATAAATGTCTGAAAGTATACCTTTGTTGCTTTGTCTCTGATAAACAAACACAATGGTTCAAATGGTTACCCTTGGCAGAATGGTGGTATAACACTTCCTTTCATACTGCAACAAAAATGACACCATT
>JZKD02S1673706.1:169014-182828 GCA_000966675.3 Picea glauca | reverse complement strand
TAAGGTGTCAACTTTGTAGGTTGAGTGAGGTTAGGAGAGTGGACATGGTGCTCTCTATAGTTATTAGTGGCCACCCTTCTAGTAGACATATTTTTACTTTCAACTTTCCTTGACAAATTGAAATCATGCTCAAGGGATTTAGGTTTCAAGAGACACGCCTCATGTTGAATTCTCTCCTTTAAAGTGCCCATAAATAGATATAATAAATTATCCTTTGGAATGTTATTTACATTGAGACTCATATTTTGGAATTATTGAATGTGCCCTATCATTGGTCCTCTTTGTTGGAGATTTATCAATTGACTAAAGAATGTGTTGTCCTTAATATGCCCATAATGTGCTCTCAATTCATTCTTAAAAATGGACCAAGAGAAAATAGAATCTTTTTTCCATTCACAAGTCCATTGGTACCAAACAAATTGATAAAGTTCTAAATACAAGGATGCAAGAGTTTCCTTTTTATTAAGTTAGCACTTTGTGTATATCAAATAATTTCTCCATATAGAATATCCATGTTATAGGATCTTTACAATCGAATTTCCTCATATCAATCTTGGGGAATTAAGTAGTTTCTTGGTGCTAAGTTAAATCCCCAATGATGCAGATCTTGGAGTGATGAATAATCATGATTCTAGGACTCAATATTCATGTTCTCCAAATGTGTTAAAATATTCCCCATATGTGACTAGGGTTCTACAATTTTTTTCTCCCTATATTCATGACTTCCTTGGGTCACAATATCACTTCTAGGGAACCTCTCATCTAGGGTATGTAAGAGCATGGCTTCCATGGAATTTTTTAATTGTTCCATCATTTGATCCATTTTATCTTCAATTGGAAGATCTATTTTTGATGATTCAAAAATTGTAATAAATAAATAAATAATGAGTATTGTTATTTTCTCATATGGAAAAGGGTTATGCAAAAACTTATATTTGTGTTAAACCTCCAGAGAACTCATATATGGTTCCTGAAGAAAGTGAAGACTTAGGGTACTAGGTATCCCTATTGAGGAACCAACTTAATGAAATGAGTGATCCTTTGTTGAAAGAGGTTGACTTGGCACGTTTGCAAGAATGAATTCAAAAGGTCAAAAGTTGTGTTAATTTCAAGTTAGCATACCTTTAAAAATCCTAGTTTGTAGACTATCTTGTTGGTCAACCTTTCTCCTAAAGTATCTCTAAATTTTTGGCCCCTCTGAGCCTGAAATTTTGATCTATAGTATCCTAATACATATTCTTTGTAATGCCATGCTTTTGACCAAATTCCAATGTTTCGAGAGAAAGTTATCATAACTTTCTTGAAAACTTGTTGGTTTGCCCCTTTCAAGAGAGTGAAATTGTACGGTCTGTCATGTCTCCAATTTTTAAGATCTAATTCTGAAATTTGGACCTAAAATACTATGACCTACATTATTTCCAATAGAACTAGTGCCACTCAATTTGGACTTTTATAGCTTTAGATATCACAGTTTTACCAAGAACACATGTTTGAGACTAATTTTAAGACTAGTCAAAAATCCTAATTTCCACAGATTGTATTTCTGAAATTATAGTGAACTAGAAACAAAAACTTTTACCATGGGTTATTCATTGTGTCTCCTCAATCTCCCAAAAAATTTACTATTTGAAACTTCCAAAAGAAAACTAGTGAAAATACCAAGATGACTCGTTTGAGAATAATTTCATGACTAGTCAAAAACCCTAATTTCCATAACCTATATCTATAAAATTACAGTGAACCAAAACCTAGAATTTTGATCGCAGGTAATTCTCTATCTCTCCTTAGGATCCTATAAATTTCATAGTCCAAAACTATCCAGGAAAAAAATTATAGTGAAAATACCAAGATGACTCATTTGAAGGAACCAAACCCCAAGGATCATATGCTCTGAAACCAAATGTTATGCAACAAACAACTAAATAGAATAAAAATAGAAAAATAAGCAACTCCATGCCTTGAAGGGGGGAATCTCCTTTTACATTATAACAAATGCACAAGATGAGATGCTCTATAAAACTAGGTCTCCTTGGTATATATAGGAGACAAATGGTACAATTACAATTAAAGGGTCTAGTCAACCATAAGGACAACATTAATATAACAACAGAAATGTGATAACTCACTATCTAGGGCTCAATAGTATGCAAGCATTGATGTGACTAGGGGTCCCTCTTTTGTCCTTTGGTCCCCACATCCTCTATTGTGGTGTCTTGCTTGAATACATGGAACCCATCCATCAATTGTGAAGGCCCAACTTGTAGGTATTTAATTGGGCCCCCACCCACTACAGTTTTGAAACCACTAATACATGTGTTTCACTCACATCAATTACATCAATCAAACTCTAGTTTCCAAACCACCTCTTACGGCTCCACAAACCACTTACTACCCTTCTTCGAAATCACTCTTCTACATACCATGTTGCGGTGTCCACTCCATAAGCTTGAATATGTAAAAGTTTTCTTATATTAAAACTTTATGCTTGGCCAGATCATTAATAACTCAATTGATTTCCACACGACCCTCTACTATTCATTCACCACTAGACAACCATATCCACTATGGATTCTACCATGGCCTACCTAATTCAACCTCCATTCAATTCCTTTGCTCTCTCGATGGAAATTCAACATTATTGCTAGCAATTTCAAACTTTTGTCACCACCAAAGTTGGGCATTTTGGATCATTTCAGAATTATTCAACCAATTTTTCCACAGAACTCAAAACTATATTTTATAAATTTCCTGAAATGGCCACTTTGATGTCTAACTCATATGGTCTATCCAAAAACAAAATTTGGGCATTTTGAAGCCACAAATTTCTCCATTACAGAGTTTATACTCTTCTTCTTCATTATAGTTTTGTCAAACACATAATCTGCAGACTGCATGTTTCCTAATTTTTTACAGAGCTAACTATGTATCAAACAATTTTACTTGGGCTTGCTTATTTAACCATTCAAATAATTTAAAGTAGTTATGCAACCTTAATTTTGTAGCCATTACTCCAACATTTGTAAACTTCGAACACTTTTTCGAATTCTTCTCATTGACATTCTATCAAACACTTAACATACAAACTATAATTTATTAATGCAAAGTGTAATTTATGGCCCATATAGCACTAGTGTTGTAACCAAAAACTCTAACACCATTTTGTAGCATACCTGGTTGCCTCTATACTCTTGTTGAGGTGATGGGATACTCAAAAAAACACATTTCAAACACTCTAATACCATATTGTAATGTACCAAGTTCCACAATTAAGTTGTAATCAACATTATCACATAGAATTTATAGGAAATTGTCATTAAGAAATGGAATTAACACTGCCCATAAACAAAATTATACATTACCCATGAATGCTTTAAATTACTATAATGCATAATTATTTTTTTTTCAGTTGACATGGTAAGGTCAATTCTTTGACAATACATGAACTATATAAGTAATTATGCTTCATGAATTATATATGTAATTACGCTTTAGCAAACAATGATGTTGTTATATATGTAATTACGGATTGGTTTTTATTCTCTCTCTAGTTACCGAAATGATAATCACAAGGAGATGTCAAAGTTGGTAAGAACTGCAAGAAGAAAAAGTGAGTTGCCTGAGATCGCCTACTACCAGATAGTTGTTGTAATATGAATATGTATGGTTCAAGTTTGTGAATACAAGAAAATTTACAAGACCATACATGTATAGTCATTTCCCTTACAAATTAATGACATTCTTCATGATTATGGCTTTATTTTTTATACCAAAAAATCCCATTACAATTCTTTGGCATATCTAAATATTAATTATAGAATATAGGCATAAGTATGCCCTCTCCATAACAACAATGGCCTTAATATCCTTAATATGTGCATTTGTTTATCTTCCAGACAATCCTAAATGAAGTCTTGAATAAATGTTGAATTATAGACTTGTATCTTCCACAAGAAACACATATTACTCATTTACAATTGCAACCACAAGCATTAGACATGAAAATATAATAATTATTATAAAATTTCTCATTTGTTATAAGTTGCACTTGAGGGAAATAGCTCCAGGGGAGCATTTTTCCTCCCATCCATAAGCACTAGTTTGAATAAATGCCACCCCCATGTCGAGCAATGAAACAATAAGGGGAAATCTATTCGATATGGCTCTGGTTTCTCTCACACAAACCAATCCCAATTATTACAGCCAAAGGGTTAACATTTCATACCATTTTTTCACAATCATCCTCCTCACTGACCTCCCTTCCCCCCTTATCCACACATTGCACAAGGAATGGGATGCCTTTGACTACTAAACAATCCCTTAGGCTATCCCACTTCTCTCTAGTGCTCCATACAGGCTAGCCATGAAATCTCTATTGTTGGAAACCAGGGAAAACTTATCTATAAATTAATTCCCCTTAATCTCAACAATTACCCATGAACACAGTCATGGCTTCCACATAGTTTCATGACAACACCTATGGCAACATATCTAGCATCAACATTAGCATACACAACAACTCAAACATGAGAGAACGAATGAAACAATTATTTTCCCCAAATATTTCCTTCCCAAAAGCTTGCATGGAGACCAATCTTGCATAATGAATACATGCCTACCCATAAGCTTGGGAAAATAACATATAAAGCACACAAGATAATAATAATGAGGCTTGGAATAAGGACACTTGCCAACCAACAATAAAATATTTAAATGACTACCCTACTTTCCCTCTCGTTAGTTCATTGCCCCCATGGTGCTCCTATGGAATTATAACCCCAAGTGCACCTATTTATTATGTTATTATTATTTATATTAATTCCAAATTAACTTAATGGTATATCACTTACCAAACTTACAATGTGTTTACTCATCATGCTCATTCTCATAGGGGTATTACAATAAAGAAATAAGTGATTAAACTAGGGTCGTTGGAAGGGATCTTTGGTAGTAGTGATTTGGTGTAGAGGACTAGGGTTTCTCATTTTCAGGCCCTTTTTAATGGTTTTCATGTTTAGTGTGTGACATTGAAATCTATCGACACAAGTAGGGTTGATGTGATTCATCTTAGCATTGAATCCCCCTATTATGATTTTTTAAGGGATTTGTCGCAAATTATTGCAGAGGTCCATGCTTGCTTTGAGAAGTAAGCACTAGTTGTTGTGAGGGAAAAGTGCTCAATTCAATGCATATTTGTGCACCTCCTACTCTAGTGAAGATTGCTTCATTTTTGCAAGGTGGTTTGGCTTCTTCAAGTGATGGTGGTTTGATTCTCTCTCTATCAATTAAGGGTTTTTCTATGGATCTTGTGTCTTCAGCAAGCCCTTCCTCCTCTCCAGCTAGTTCACAGACCTGGAGTGCCACTCGAAGGGCCAAAGCTAGGTAAGTTAAATCTTCACTATTGGGAGGCATTGATGTTTTTCCTAAGATATGAGGTCTTGGACGCTTAATATCTCATCATCTTCGAAGATATATTTTTTTTTAGATAATAGGGAGACTCTTTTTCTCCTTATTGGCTTTTTAGTTACCTTCGCATTTAGGTTCATTTTGGTTATTGTCCTTGTCTTTGTAGACGATAATGGTTGCCCATGTTACTTTTTTAACTCTTATCTTTGACACAACTCATGTTTGATTGGTGTGCCACTAATGACTAAACTCACTTGAGTACTTGGGATTTCAAGGATCATATCTTATTTTTTATTCACTTTGTGCAATGTTGAACGTTAATCATTTTTTAAATTAAAAAATAAAATAAAACTTTTTCACTTGGTAAAAAAAATTACGCATAACATTAATCAATTTGAAAGGAAGATTATTCAATTTGGTTGTTTAGTTTCCTTTTCATTCAGATTTGTTTTGATTATTATCTTAGGCTTTATAAATGAGATTGATTGCCCATATTAGTTTTTCACTTTTATTTTTTACTCAATTTATGATTAATTGATGTATCACCAATTACTAAACTCATTTGAGTTTTTTGAATCTCAAAGATCATATCTTATTTTTTATCTAATTTGTACAAAGTTGGATATCAATCCTTTTTAAAATTAAAAATAAATAAAACAACTTTTTCACTTAGAAAATATTAATCAATTTGAAAGCAAGATTAATCAATTTGACATTTTAGTTCCGTTCTCATTTAGGCTTGTTTTTTTATTATCTTGAGCTTTATACATGAGATTGGTTGTGAGGTTGCTTTTTTAACCTAATTTTTAATTCAATTCATGATTGATTCATATGCCATTAATGATTAAACACACTTGAGTATTTGGCATCTCAAAATTCTAATCTCACTTTTTATTCACTTTATTTAAAGTTGGACATTAATCTTTTTTTTTAATTAAAAAATTAAAATTAAAACAACTTTTTTCATTTAGCAAAAAAAATTACACACAAATTTAAAATTTTTAAAATTAATCAATTTTAAAAAATTACACACAAATTTAAAATTTTTAAAATTAATCAATTTTAAAACAATTTAAAATTTTCTTCACATCAAAAATGAAAACAATTTTCCATAATTAATCAACATCAAAGACAAAAACAATTTTCCATAATTAGTCAATTTGAAAGTTTCCTTATCATGCTTTATAAGCTATCAAAAAAGTACTTTCACATCACATTCTATTTGCTAGATATAGGAGAATCATTTTGTTTTGTTGTTCAGAATCTATTTTTGAATGCAAAAATGGATTCAGCATGCTGAAAAACTCTCAGTGCACTCGGATTTTACATAAATAATCACTTAAGGGTAAGTTGGGGGATTTGAACTTGAAACCTCGTGAAACTTCATATCACTTCATATCACGACACTTTTTTTTCCATGAAAAATTCCCTCGAATTTATATTGAGTATAGATTCATTTACATAAAGAAGCTACAGCTGTAGCAAATGAGACCCGACAATAAGTAAAGCCGATCCAAACAAAGGAACAGTCTCCACAGTCTAAAACGCCCAGGGGGGGTGCCCTAACCGTTGACACGACACTTGCCAATTGAACTACCCCCAAAAACTTTACTTAAATATTATTATAAAAGTGGAATAGTTAAAATTTAAAATTTATTATCAGTATAAAAAGTTATAATTATTCATAGATATTTAATGTTTTACTTTTCATATGTATTGAAAGGATTAATTATAATTTGGTTTTTTCGTAATAATTGTAGAGAAGTTATTTACTTTTAAGTTTCTTTAATGTGGATTAGGATTATGTATATTGTATTTATTATTATTAATATTTTAATTTGAGAAACATAATAATTAGATATAATGAAAAAATTTGATAATGTTAATCTTATTATATCAATTGACTTGATTTAAAAAATAATTTTTTTCCATATTTCAATTTTATCAATATAATAATTAAATATAATGAAAATAGTGAATGGATGAAGTTAATTTTATTCTGGTCTAAATTTGGATCTAAGTAACGAATTTTTTTTTTTTTTCATACTTCAATTTAATTAACATAATAATTAAACATAATGAGAGTCGTGGATAAAGCTAATTTTATTCTTGTCTTGACTCAACTCAAAGAATGGATTTCCTTCTTCGTCAAGATTATCAAAATCATGCCTCTACTTCACTCTTTTAGATGAACAATCATCAAAAAAAAAAAAAGGTTTAAGAGACAAGGTCATGTACAAAGTTTTGTCTACATCACCCCACTTAGTGTATGGGACTTCACATAGTGTATGGGACAAGGTCATACTTAGTGTATGGGACTTCACATAGTGTATGGGACAAGGTCATTTATAGAATATGTAGGCTCATACACTTTTTGCTATATAAAAGGAGTCACCATTGCTATTTAAATGCCCAACGATTCCACTAGATAGATATAATATGAGGTTCGATATGAAACAAGGTTGCATGGCAACATATACCTGCCGCTATGTACTCAAATGTTAAGCATGCACTCATTAGCCATAACCACCTAATTGGTATAAGAGACTTGTTGGCAACAAATCCACAACCCATTGTCCAAGTTATAAGAGGACAGATTGTCATTTTCCAATGTTTCAATGTGACATCGATTCATTGGGTCTCTACATGCCAAAAAGATAGGGCTTTGTGCACAAAATAATCATTTCCATGATGCCCTAAACCATTAGAAGACTTGTAGCCACCTCATGTCTCTCAAATGTCAGTATATATATTAAATCAATGACAACAATATGAAATTTTTGATTTTGTGTATACATTTTAGAATGCAATTTGGCAAATTACATTATGGTTAGCAAATAATGAATCGAATTAATATAGTGAAAATGTACAAAGTATGTATGGTTTAAGTTTAAATAGCAAAATTAACTTACTCTATAGTTTATGGTATAATTCCACCACACAAAAAAATTAATTTCTTAAATGTTGAATATGAAGATTAATTTACTTTATAGTTTTATGTATAATTATATTTATAGAGAAATTTTACTCTTTTAAATTTGGGTTAAAATTTTAATTTAAATAAATTTGTATTATGTAAATTTTAATTTAGATTTAAATTTTATTACACCTTAACTTTAGTGGAAGATAAAAGACATCTTGATTGATGTGAAAACGTGGCGAGTCCATGAAGACTTCCATTACCTGTTGGAACACTGTAAGACGAAGAGGGTTGGCTCTCACGGAGTTAAGTGGGAAAATACTTTCTAATTAGTATCTTTCACGTGGGAAGTTACACAATAGTGTATACACAAATGTCAACGAGAAGCTGGAAGCTGCTACCGAGAAACGCGTCCTCCACACGCATGAAATAATGAAAATGGCATTGAAATCGAGACATCGGCTGCCAACCTTGCAATAAGAGGTTGAATTCAATAGCGAATGAGAGGTTAGTTAAATAAATAATTTAGATCATTAAAAAAATAATGCAAAATCGATTTGTAAAACTGTTGGCAAATTTTTGGTCAAAAGTTAAAGTAATAGATAGTCAAAGGGTGAACCATAGCTATATACCTGCGGCACAGGTATAATAACAAGCAGACGGCGACACCCATTGCCTGCCAAATGACAGCCATCGACTGCCAAATGACAGCAGGAGGACATTGACAAGCACTGCATCGACTGCAGTGACATAAAGGTAGGTTTGAATAGCCAATGAAATTTGGACAAATTTTTTTTTTTAATAAATGAAATAAATAAAAAAATTTTATTGCTAAAGTTTTACATTAGAAAGCCATATTAATTTATGTCTGCATTCATGAACTATTATTAATTGGGCAATAACAGGTTGGTTTGAATAGCCAATGAGATTTTGACAAAAAAAAAAATTAATAAATGAAATAAATAAATAAAGTCTATTTCTAAAGTGTTGCATTAGAAAGCTATATTAATTTTTGGTCAACTGGTAAATTAATATATAGTCAATGGTGAACTCATCACTATATACCATGCCTATCGGCAGGTATAATAAGAAAAGATATGCCGTTCTTTAATTAATGTGGTTTTTATAAAAAAAATGTGTGTTTGTCCACCAATTATGCGGAATATCTGCTCAGAAGTGATTTATAACATATTTAAACAACAAACAATATGCACTACGCAATAGAGAATGTATTATTTCGATTGTTATAACAATACTAGTAGTAATGTGTATAGTTTGGATCAGTTATCAATATGCATTACATAGCAAAGTATTCAATATTGTATATGTTGGGATATAAATCATTCGATCTAAAACACTTTTAGATCAAATGATTTATATCCCAACATATACAACATTAAATACTTTCCTACAAAGTACATATTAGTAGCCAATCCAAATCATGATGATGATAATTAACATCCACTAAAACCTAATTGATTTATCAAACCTTAAAAAAATAAATGATTACTTGTGATTCTTTAAAATTTTATTTATGTACTCAAAAAACATCTCACATTACTACTAACATTATTATAACAATTAAAACAAAACATAAACACAACTATAAAAAAATATTGACATAGTCAAAAATTTTACCCAACCATTATCTAACCCCTTCTACATGAGAAAATCATTGCCGGAGAATCACCATTGTAATTTAAAATCATCGCGACACAAAAATTTAAGTTAAACCAACCCTCCTCTCTCAAGCGAAGGTTAACTAAGCAAGTCGACAATTTAATATTCAAGCTATTAAAAACATGAAGGTAGAAACATATCGTTAATCACCTTAATCGATATAATAAAGTGAAGGTGGGGTTTTACTCAAAATAGGATGTGCCTTGCACTTCTAAGAGTATCAAGAAGTTATAGCAATTATGAATTGTGATATAAAAATAGTTGAGAGGAATTTATTTTTATTAATATTAATTTTGAAATATTAGTAATAACTTTGAAATAAATGTTTTTTTAATTAAAAATAAAAAATAAAAAATAAATTTATAGGAAAATATTTTAGCATTATAATTATTTGAAAAAAATACTTACATTAATATTAATATTGATATGGTTAATCAATTACATATCTTCAATTCAAATTGAGAAAATATTTTTTTGAAAAAAAAAATATTATGGTGTAAAAAATTTATATAGATTGAAGTCTTAAATAAAAGTATACTCTATGTGTTTTGTTATAATTATTTGAAAAAAATAATTGCATTAATATTAATATTGATGTGGTTAATCAATTACAAATCTTCAATTCAAATTGAGAAAATTTATATAAGTTGAAGTCTCAAATAAAAGTATATTCTATGTGTAAAAACATTAGTATCATTTTAGGTTGGACTTAGATGGAAACATTGTGTACTTTCACCTTGAATATATCTAAGGTATATCATCACTAATATCAAAAAGTTACAAACAATTATTTTGTAACAATATTAGTAGTTCATAATCTACATTTATGTTGTAATAATGATAAGTCATCCATTTTCCCAAGGTATGACTTATCACCTCAATGTGTAATTATATACATGTCATTGTAACTCAATGATATAAAATCATATATATATATATATATATATATATATATATATATATATATATATATAAAATGGAGTATCTCTTTTGTTATAACTTTATGAGGGAAGCATAAAGGTTCACTTCAATTAAGTTTTTGCTAACATGTCAATGTAGAGTCCTCCAACATATGAATAACAAGAATGATCATCAAATATAATGAGATCCTTACATAGTTTCAAAATTAGCAAGCATTCTATGTTCATCAAACTTTAAGGAAAATCAAATGAAATGTGCAAAAATGAAATGTGCAATAATTAGTGTCTTTGTGAACCATATAAACTATCTTATCCAAATGAAACCAAAACTCTCAAAGAATACAAAATTTTGTGATTAAGGGATTCAAAATCTATATAAAATCAAAAGGTAATTAGTTCCAATCATCCTCTTCTCTTAGAGTCACTTCTTTCAAAACTATCAAAAAGGCAAGATCTATGACCTTCCCCTCTTCATAAATACCCATTTCATCACCTTGGTGGAAGAAATGCCTTGGTAAGAGTTATTGACCCCCTTTGATCATGTCCTTAGAGAGTGGGTAAGATCTGTAAATGAATAGGTTGTATCCCTTAGATTGCAAATGAATACGATGGAGAAAAACATATTTGCATACATTTAAAGGCTTGAGGCAATGTTTAATACTCACATTCAACATCTCTACTCCCTTGTAAACGAAATGGTGTCTTTTGAACTATTGGACACTTCTTTAGAAAACAACTCCTTTGATGAATACTTGCAAGATGAAGAAGTACTAGCAAGTTAAGGAGGCTTTGCATATGAAGGAAACTCAAGTCAAGCTTAGTCTATAGTAGATCTAGTCTCATCTAGAGAAGACTAATAAAGTGTTGATTTTATTAGTCCCTTCCTACCATGAGAAGGGACTCTTAGTAATTGATTCACAATGATTTACATGTTTTGAAATATTAATGTCCTGCTCTTTATCCAATGCACTGAAATTTTTTCAATTCTTCAAAGTCTGACTTAGGAGATTTTTTTTATCTTGTTACATGGTCTAACATTGTCATTTGAGAGGATATTGTCGAGATTTGGCTATTAGTTTAGGCAATGTTTCAAGTATTTTGATTTTCTTTTTGAAATCTCTTGTGTTATACTTCCTAAAGTATTCAAATATTTCAATATTCATGGTAATACTAATTATGAATTTCCAGAGTGATGTATTCATTTTGTGGTCATTAAATAGAAAGGAGGTGGCAGTGGCCATCTGGATGTTCAAGACAACTACAGTGGTTGATTGACACACTTCAAACAAACCATATCTTTAATCTAACACCATCTCATCAAGTGTACGTTTCATTACTAGATTCCATTTGGTCGGTTACATTTCATTTTCAAATTCTTCTCCATCCTCCTGGCAAGAGAAGGAGTCTCATTATGATGCTCAACACACAGGCTTGAGCAGGATCACTTGGCAATGCATATTACTACTAGAAATGACATAGGGAACAATCTTAGTGTATGGATGTTCTTTGCATTTACACAACATCTTGTCAATCCCCATCTAATTGTTTCTTCTTTTGAGGGTGAGAAGTTTAGCTAGTTTTCCTCAAAGATGGCCTCTTATATATTAAGGAACAAGCCCACTCAAACCACTCAACTAGCCCCTTATATATTAAGGAACAAGCCCACTCAAACCACTCAACTAGAATTGAATGTATATAATAGGGAGGATCAAACATGTTCTAATAAACAAAGGTCTTACCAATCAATCAATCAACCAACCAACAGAGCTAGTGATTTATGCTAGCTCAACCCCCTTTATCTCTAATAGTCTGTGCATGTGCTTATCTATCGCTCAATGATATTTTGTATTTATCTAGTAAGGATAGATACTATGAGGGAGACACCTGCGAAATCGTAAGCCTACTGTAAACCCTTTTTGTGAGTACCCTTTCTAGTCTAAAAATCTTGCACAAGTAAATTTTATGTTGTTTCTTTCAATTTTCCATCTAATGGCCTCAAAAAAAACCTTTGCTCCTAAATACCACCTATCTTTATATGTCCCTAAACTCCATTGAGTCTTAAACTAGAGAGGGGGAGATCCTCAAGCTTAACAAGTGTTTTCATCCACCTTAATAATATATTATCATTATTCCTCACCATTAAAGAAAGGTTTATATCCACCTCGCCTCCTCAGCAAGGGCGTTAGGGTGAAGGTATTCATGTTACAATCACCTTTATTATGGTATAATCACAAGGAAGGCATTGATGTGTAACAAGAAAAAATATTCCCGATGCTCCAAGCTTAGACCGACAATTACTTATTTTCTGCACCATTTCCACCTCCAATGAAAATTATTGTAGCAATTCTTGTGCTAGTAATTCATGGATATTGATTTTAGGAAAGGAAAAGAATCTTTAAACGTTAAATTTTTTTTCTAATATGAATATATGTCTAAGGACTAAAGGTAGAGGATTTTTTGGGTGGCACCTCTTTGGGAGGACAATGTAATGATGTGAAGGTCCAACACTGGAGAATTTTCTTGGTGGCACTTCTCTGGGAGGACACTATAATGATGTGAGACCATATTCAATCTTATGGAAATGTGGATGCATTTGATGACATGATGATGACATCTGCCTTGTGGGATGTTGTGCCAAATTGTTTTTACGATTTCTACATTTATGTGTGTTTATGCATCCATGTAGCTTAAGAAGCCTACTAAGCAAAAAACAATAAAATTTTGATGACTTACCAAGTCCTTCAAAGCCATAGATATGGAGCGTCCCCTCTTTGACTGATCCAGGTGGATATCGGGGGCCACCCACATCTTCCAAATGGATCAAAACAATTTTCTGGCCATTTTGGCAATTTACTATTTTTAGCAGGTTTTCACTTCCGGGGCCATTTTGA
>JZKD02S1673706.1:107964-154764 GCA_000966675.3 Picea glauca | reverse complement strand
AACAACAAATGCATAACAGGAAGTAAATACTTATGAGCATAGCATTCAACACACATACACAGAGAACAAACACCAAACCATGGATTTGAATCAATCTTTTCTATTAATTCAAGCTCTGTACATGGGTGTTCTTCCACAGCTCTTTGCTTCTCTTCTCTATGCTCAGAATTTATGTTACAATGCATAATGAGGGTGTCTATATCATGTTTCCCTCTTTTTTCTAAAACTGTCTAATCTAGAATTAAATTCCTATCCACCTGCATTAACTACTATAAATGCCTCCATCTACTTCAGACGAGAGCGGGGCGCTCAAGGTCTGATTACATTATACCAAGGTGCCTTCATTAAATGATCTCATTTATATTTGGCACATCAACTTCAAGGGAAAATTCAAAAAATTTGGTTGGGTTTGCCCAGCTGTCCTTTGTCTTCCGCGTTGGCTCGCTTGATGTGAGGGATGCTCCTGCATCACAATGTTGTACATAGCAAGAGGAAAATAATGATTTTTTTACATATTTAAATTACTTTTATAACGAACTCTATTTGATGATACATTTGGAGTCTTATTGTCAATGTAATGTAATTTTTTCATTGTTAAAATATATAACCTAAAGTTCAGCGTCATTTTCCTTTTTTGTCGCTCCCACATAATGTAATTTTACATTGTTATTGTTATTGGATTATAAATTTGTTTTAGGTATATGTCACTACTTTAAAGATTTTAAGCTAAAGTTCAGAGTCATTGTTCCTTTTCCCCCGCTCCAACATTATGTGATTTTACAATGTTATTGTTATTGTTAATGTATTATAAATTTGTTTCAGGTCTACGCCACTATTTTAAATTTACTAAAATTTACTGATTTATGTCAGTTCTTTAAATTTCACTGACAAAACACTCCTTCAGAAATGTTGAGCCATTGTTGTCTATGTGCCAGCACCTCATTGTTGCCTCTTGCTCGCGGTGAATTTTGGCAGTATTGTCAACTATCTGTATCCAATTCCACTACCATCATCAACTATTCGGGTGCTTTGCCTCTACATTGTGTGTTTCATATTCTCCTTACATATTTGGAATTGAATTCCAATACCATTGTATTGTCCAGATAAAAATTCATCACCGGTTCGTTGGTGGTTCAAATTTGTTCCACCTTTGATCATCATTCATCGTACAACTACATATTCATCATTGGTTCATCAATGGTTCGCTAGGGATTCAAATAATGCACCTGCAATTTTGTTCCACCTTTAATCGTCAGTAAGATCAGTAACTCTTATCCCTATTTATTATGTGCAAGTAGGAAATTGAAATTTTTGGATTCACTAATTTTCAATCCTATTATTGTTTACAAGTAGGAAACCCAAAGAGATAGGTTGTCCCTTCCAAAGAGATAAGGAAACCCATTACATAGTCTAGCTCGTTGATCGAGTAAAAGGAACAATTCGAAGCAAAGACGCTTCCATAGAACATGGGTAACTTTTATAATGTGGCTGCAAAAGTATAAATCATACACTGATAAAATCAAAAATTGATTTCCACCGCATCATATTAATCCATTATCATATCAACACTCTTTACTTCATAATTTTTATTGTTATTAATGGAAATAAAAACTTTGTTTTTTCCAAA
The DNA here is from genome assembly GCA_000966675.3 of Picea glauca. Taxonomy (NCBI): domain Eukaryota; kingdom Viridiplantae; phylum Streptophyta; class Pinopsida; order Pinales; family Pinaceae; genus Picea; species Picea glauca. Next base: position 153,137 of record JZKD02S1673706.1, on the reverse strand, counting down.
TACGCTTTATGGGTTTTATTCCTAACTTATTTGGAAGTCCTAGTGGTTTATGTTGTGTCATGTTATGTTGGCGCCCTAGGTCCACTATGGCATCTCTGAAAGTGCTCTATCTTGGGCAACCCTTATCCCACGCCTGCCTTCAATATATAAATTGCAATGTACATTGAGAAATTTGTCGGTGACTATATTCAGTGTATCCTATGCACCTTCCCACGCACAATTGATTTCTTTAGTTGGTTTCCATATTCAATGTATCCCACGCACCTTTCCACGCACAGTAGATGTTTTAATTTTAATTGAAATAAACGTTTCAGCCACACCTTTAAACAATATCGAGTCTTCAAAGCATATTGGATTTTTGAGAACTTATATTTCCCAACACACGTTCTACGTTTTGATCATTATGTGCTTAATGATATGTATGGATTGTAAAATGAATGAGTGGACATGTCTCTGTACAATGCTTTAGCAATAAGTATTGTTGTTGCAACACTCTTCTCTTGTCTATTTCATTTCAAACTTGCCCCATTTCCCTCAATAAACATTTCCCTGGATGCATGTTCAAGAGGAATACACACAATTCAGACTATGTTTCCATTGCTTAATACTTTCTTTTTGTATACTTCTTTAGATGAGACCAAATCAAGTAATCAAATAGTACTAATATAAAACTAGTTTTTTCTGTACCAACGATTTTACCTTACTACACAAGTTAGAGAGTATGAGTCTGATTTACATGAGGCCTGCATTCAGGCTTTGATCCTGAAACTGATCTGGCTTGGATGAAATTGTTGGCTCTGGTACCATAACCAACCCTTCAATCTTGCTCTTAGATTTTGTCAGTGCCTGATACTAAAGGAGGACTACTCAATTACAAACCTTATTATTTCCTTAAAGATAAATTAAGCTTCTGATTCATTTTCTTATTTTCAATTATTTGTTATGTACAAGAAGTTTCCAGAATCCCATTACTCAATTGTTTCTCTCTTCTGTGATGTATTTGAGAATGTTTCCTATGAGATAGGTATTGAAGACCTGTATGCAGGTTATGCTCCTATTCGTTGCAATTGAGTATTTGTGTTGGTAAAAGTTGCAATTGAGTATTTGTGTTGGTAAAAAATGAGAAAGAGATGAAATGCTTTCATTGATTTGATATAGTTTGGTTATGATTAGTGAGACCATTTATAGTACTACATAAAATTGTTAAACTTTGAATTTGAATTGTTGCAATCCAAGTATATAAGCCATGTTGGGTTACTTGTTGAGCATAGTTTTTACAACAATGAAATATTTTATTTTTATGTATACGTACTTAAAGTCTGCATCTTTGTTATACATATGTATTTCACTTGAAATCTTAGAAAAAATTGCAATCTAGAAGCTTGTTCCAACAATAGCGCGCAATTATTATGATATGCATATGTTGATGGTATAAATCTATCCTCTACTGCATACTAGGTTAAAAGTGTTGTGATTGTAAAGTGTGAAGTATTGTAACATGTAGACTTCTATCAGATGTTTATGGATATTGTTGTGTATTTGAAACTGCATAGTAATATGTAGGGAAACGTTGGCAAGTCCTCAATAATTAGAATTCAAAATCGAGAAGTGTATTTGTTTCCCTGTAGCATTTGCCTAATTATATAAACATCATTCGTCCCAAATTATCTATGCATTCATTTTAGCTCCAGCGTGGTAGGGACTATGCTGTCATGCATCACTTGTTATCATGTGTATACCAAGCTGATGTATTTTTAGCATTGGTTCAAATCCCTAAATACCTAGGCAAAGATTAGTTATTTTACAACTCACTTGTTATTTATTAGGTGTCAAAAAAAAATCATGTGTATGTTTTCTTGTGCATGTTATAATGTGTTTAGTAATGTTATTTCCATCTTGTGTGTTTGTTTTCTTGTGCATGTTATAATGTGTTTAGTGATGTTATTTCCATCTTGTGTGTTTGTTTCTAAGTAATGTAGGGATTACATGTGTTTGTATAGTTAGTATGATAGACATGTCAATCTTAAAAAAATATGATGTGTATGTTTTATTGTGCTTGTTATAATGTGTTTAGTGATGTTATTGCCATCGTGTGTGTTTGTTTTTAAATAATATAGGGTTTACATGTGTTTGTATAGTTAGTATGATAAACATGTCAGGAATAGAGGTTCTAACATGAAAAGTGAAGCAATGTGTTATAGGGTAAGATGTAAAAGGTTCACAAAATTTGTATTTATTTTTGTATTTATTTAATGGACTAAACAAGTTTGATCATTTAAACAGTTATTGATCAGTTAAACAATTTAAACAATTAGGAAACACATCCAAACTATAGTTTTCGATACAATACAATAAATTTGTTTTTTTAAGTAAGTATCTTTACTCTTTTGTTTAGGATATATTATATTTCTTAAAGGGGGGATTATATTTTTCTTAAGTAAGAAGGACATTTATTCCTCATGAGAGCTAGCTCACATTCCATGCACTTGATCAAACTCCTTATTACAACTTAGAATCCTTACTCTTTAAAATAATTTTTTTATTATATTTTCATCACGGTGTCCATAAATCCATAATTCGAGCTTAAAGTCAAAATTACAACTTGTGGAAGCAAGAAATGGAAGATATGTTTGATATCATGGCTTGTGTAGTCAATTGGGTCTAGCTCGAGTAGTTCTGGTATGGGGTGTTATCCTCCCCACCCAGGTTCTATTCTTATAAGTGACATGTTGAGCACATAATGAGTATATTGTTGTAACAGCTTCTAGACCTATTATTGACATGGCCTTGTGCTTTGCACGTAATTGTCTTTGTGTATATTAAAAATAAGAATATTAAAAATATGTGTATGTAATTATCTATTATTTTTTGTGCCCCAAAAGATGGTGTTTGTGAAAGATGTGTGATTGCTCAATATTGCTTAATTGTAACTCATTTAGAACGACTCATGTGGTCTAATGGAGAATGTGTCCCTTTCAAATGAAGAATATATTTATATCTTCATTAATGTCTTTGCGAAGTGTATATGGATCCACTTTCTAAAATAGAAAAATCAAGTCTTAAACAACATTAAGAATTCCAAATATCTTGTTGAACTTCATGTGGTTTATATATTATGACTCATAAGATTCATAATTTTAGTAAATATGTAAGTCGTGTCTTTGAGGAACTTTATGCAAAGTTTAAGGTACTATATACACCTCATCAAAATCAAAATAATGTTATTGAAAGAAAACTCATACTCTTATTGAAATGGCTAGGTGCACCATGCTAAAGGGATGGACTATAAAAAATAGGTATGATATACACCTCATCAAAATAATGTTACTGAAAGGGAAATTCATACTTGTATTGAAATGGTTAAGTACACCATGTTAAAGGGATGGACTATAAAAAATAAGTATGATATACACCTCATAAAAAAATGTTACTGAAAGGGAAATTCATACTCTTATTGAAATAATGTTACTGAAAGGGAAATTCATACTCTTATTGAAATGGTTAAGTACACCATGCTAAAGGTTATTGAAATGGTTAAGTACACCATGCTAAAGGGATGGACTATAAAAAAAAATAGGTATGATATACACCTCCTCAAAATAATGTTACTGAAAGGGAAATTCATACTCTTATTGAAATGGTTAGGTGCACCGTGCTAAAGGGATGGACTATAAATTTTTCATAGTGGTAATAACTTGCAGCATATATCTTAAATCATGTCCATACCAAGGCTATTAAGAATGCGATACATGAAGAAGATTTGAATAACCAAAAGTCAAGGGTTTTGGTTTGTGATATTTGGGTTATATTTTAGATAAGAAATGTACTTATGGGATGCATTAAGAGTATGAGATATTTTTCTTATATGTTCTATTTATTAATAATGTCACAATTTGAAGGGATGTTGTTTTCAAAGAGAAGTCCTTATCTTCAATATTTTGCATTTCTTCATTTTTGTCTTTCTTTCATTGGTGTTTTATGTTTTTTTAGTTTATATGATTTTTTATATTATGAAGATGTTGTAGAGATTGTCAAGCCTCCTTGGAATACTTTTTGTCAACTTGAAACTTATTTTGTTAATAATTCTTATCATCCCAATTGAGTTAGAAAAACTATTAAGGTAATAGAACCCAATGTTGGCGATGCTTCAAACCCTTGGAAGATGCATGCTCATAAAAAAGTTAACTTTGTTGTTATGTATAGGGTCATGGCTATGTGATGCTCAATCTTATGAAGAAGCTTGTGGAAACCAAGTGAGGGAATATGTTGTGGAAGATGAATACAACTTGTTGATGAAAAATCAAATTTTGCAATTGAATTCTCTTCCATTAAGGAAGAATGGATCTACAAAACCAAGTTTATTTTTAATGATAGCATCTAGAATCACAAAGATCACTTACGTATTCAAGGTTTCTGTAAGAAAGAAAGTATTAACTATATTGAAATTTTTTCTCTTGTAGGCAACATGGATACCATTCATATTATCGCTTCTCTTGGTGCTAGTTTCAGTGGGAAATTTATTAGATGGTTGTGAAAATTGCCTTCTTCAATTGAGATATCTATGATGAGATTTATATGAACAACATCTTGACTTCATGAACATTGTCACTTCTAAACTTTTTTATATGTTGGGGAATTCTCTTTATGGGTTGAAACAAGATTCTAGGGCTTGGTATGAAAAGATAGATTGCTTCTTCCTTGTTAGCATGGTTTCACCCATTATTAATCAAATCTAAAGCTCTATGTAAAACATGTCACTGTTGAAATTGTCATACTTGTTTTATATATGTGTATGTGTGTGTGAATTGAATCTTATGGGAAGTTGTGTTTATACTATCCCTGAAATGAACAAGAAACTCATGAGAACATTTAAAATAACTAGCTTAAAATTTTTGCACTATCTTTTTGGTCTTTAAATTTTTCAACTCGACTATGGTATTGAGATCCTTAGTATGATGTTGGTCTTTTAAGAAGGTTTCACATGGAAGACTACAAAAATTTCCCCTTCCCCTTCCCCTTCCAACCTAGAATTAAATTATTTGCTAGTTGTACCCCTCCAAAGGTAAATCTTGCTTGTATCGACACAGCATGCACTATGTTTTATATTTGACTCATGGAGGATTGGATATCACTTTGTTGTTAATCTTGTTTAGAGTACATGTAATAAGTGAAGGAAATTCATTTTATGGTAATAAACAAAATTCTTAGATATGTTAAGGGCACTTGCCAGTTTAGCATTTAGTTATCTTATGGGGGCATGGCTACCTTGGTTGGATATATCAACTCGTATTGCGATCAATATTAAGATGAGTGGAATTCTATTTTTTGTTATTCATGTTTTCTTGGTCAAATATGTAGAACAATCAGTGAACTTAGGTCAAGCTATAATGGATGCATTTTGTAGTATATTTACACTATGGGAAGGTCGAATAGACTTCATATCTACTAAAAAATTATGCTTTTCAAAATATGATACCATCTCAAAAATAGATAGCAAACATGGGGATTGAAAATAAACTCCACACAACATGAATACAAACATAAACAAAAATAATAAAAAATGTTATTCAATAATGTTAATGATAGTAAAAAAAGTGTTACAGGACTCCTTTATATAATATAACATGGTAAGAGGAGTGACCTTTCAAACGAAACACTAAATTACATTTATAACATAAATAATAATATATTGATGACTTGCTCACTAATCCAAAAGGTGAAGTCTAAACATTCTACATATTTTACTATTTTTAATAGCTATCACAAAAAATTGACGATACAATTGTTGGTGAAATTGTAATTTATCGTTGCTTAAATTGAATTTTTGAATGTACAAATAGATTTAGTGCTTTGAAAAACTCTTGAAGCAATTCAATTATACAAATTAACAATTAAAATCTATATTTCCAACAATTTTTAACCAAATTTCAGGTAAAATTGATCAAAAAAAATATAACATAAATAATAAAAACATAGAACATTAAAACTATATCACTCCAAAATTACATTAACTAATATTAACAACCTAAACCAATAAAAATTTATATTATGCATTAAAACCCCTCAAAACATATTTCTAAAAATCACTTACATATGCAAAATGTCATTCTCAAAGTTTGTAGAGGTTATCAATAATTTAATTTACTAGACAAGTTGATTACAATTTCAAGAGTAGACATACCATTGAAAGTCAATTTATATGGTATGGACCATTTATATCATGCACTAAGGCTCTTTACTATACTATGTAATTTATTGTCTATACATCTAATTACATTTTTATATAATATCCTAACACTTCAATTAAACATTTTATAATATGTTATTTTATGAATGAAATTATCTTTTATAAAATTTCCATTAAAATATTTTATAAATGAAATTATCTTTTATAAAATTTCCATTTATTTAATAAAGAGACATAAAAATTTAAAAATTATTTCAAAATATTAAACATAATTTATATAATTATTTATTATCATATAAAAAATTATTAATAAAATATTTTATAAATGAAATTATCTTTTATAAAATTTCCATTTATTTAATAAAGAGACATAAAAATTTAAAAATTATTTCAAAATATTAAACATAATTTATATAATTATTTATTATCATATAAAAAATTATTAAAAAAATTCTTTTTAGATTATTATGTGGGAAAATTTATTCTCACACCACAACATGAGTTGTCCAGAACTTCCTACAATGAGAAACTCATCACCCCTAGCCACAAGTCATCACCGTATTTTGCCACATACATGGGTTTGGTCCTCCAAGGCCTGGGTTCATTCACTCACGAAGGAGGGAGGGCTTATCCAAATGATGCATTTAAAAATTTGCTAAATACAATACGTATGCAGGTGCTCGCCATCAAAATAGTCATAGAGCCAACCTCCATCCCCTACTTTTTACCTTACCACTAGAAAAGATCCTTCTTTGATTTGTTGGGTGAGAGTCTTTCCTCAAATCTGAAAATCACATTAGTAGTATGTGGGGCCACTTATGGGAAAAGCCCAATGGTAATACTATAGCGAGTGCCCTGTGACTTCACAATACAATAACTTAGAATTTTTTTTAATAATTTAGAACTTCTCTACCATAAAATTTTAAGCGTTGTTTAATTGTTCTACGTTTTGGTCTTTTTCATCGAAATCTGGCGACATAAATCTACATTAAATCACATTTTTTTTTTATTTAAATTGCATTTCTAAATGCAAAAATGGATTCAGTGTGTTGAAAACCCCCTTGGGCACTTGTACTATATAGAAGTAACCACTCAAATATGTCAGTCCAACATTTTCTAACTGGATTTCGGGCAAATACCCCCGGAAAAGGGCCAAAACGTATTACAGTTAGACTACATGTAAAACTTCATATACTCACAGGGTGAAATTCTGCTTGCGGGAACCGTAATAGAATATTGAATGCGATTTGGGTGAACTTTTGTCCATGGGAATACTTTTCATCACATATATGTGTCGGGCGAACTTCCTCCAATGGGAACCCTAATAAAATAATGTTGATATATATGTGCATGGTGAATAAGTCAGTGAGTTAATACTTATGTTCATATACTCCTGATAAGGTTGTATGTGGGTGAATACTTCTACTCATATACTTATGTTTGCATCTATGGAGGAATACTTCTGATCGTAAGTATGCTTTAGGTGAATACTTCTATTTGTGGGAGGTGTGGGAGTTACACACCTGGTGATACTTATGTATCCATCTTGCAGTGATTATCTATGGGAGGTGTGGGAGTTACACACCTGGTGATACTTATGTCTCCATCTTGCAGTGATTATCTATGGGAGGTGTGTGCTCAGTAAAATTCTTGCGATGAAGAGTATTGAAATGGTGAATGTTGAACCTCTTAACATCGTCTCTTCTATGGATCAGCTCGAACTTTTGTTGTGAACATTGAATCCTTTCAAACTCTATAGTGGACCAGGTGCACAAATTCATTATATAGTTCTTATTTATTTCCTTTACTTTCCAATATGAGCAATTCACCACAAATACCAAAATCTCTCAAGGGGAGGCCTAGTAAAGTAACCCTAAATAATTTGTATGAATATAGAGAATCATTAGAAAAACGTAGAGAAGAGAGAGAATCCAAACTTCAAATGGAGCTAGAAGTAATGCTTGATAATAAATTTAAATCCTTTGAAGACAAGATTCAGACATATAGAAAATAGAATCCTAGGGTTGGAGATCTAGCTACAGAAAATGGAGGTCATAGTACAAGAAATAAAAAACGAAGCCAAGAAAAGAAACAATCAACCCAGGAAGCAAAGGTCAAAGAAAATCGTCATCTTCGGGATAAGATTACAAAGCTAGAAGAAAAGCTAATTAGCAATTTGGTTATAAATCGTTTGGAACCTAAGTTGGATATTAAACACATCAAAGAATAAATGAATAGGCTCATAGAATTAGACCATGAATGTAACAAAAGGGCATTGAACCTCATATTTTTTTGTGTAAAAGAGCAGAAAGATGAGGACACGCTTGCAATAGTCAAGGAAGAACTAAAAAATAAATCACAAATTGAGACAACTTGCCTTGTAGAAGAAAAGAGGTTGGGAAAAATAATCGAACATAAATATAGGTTGATCCGGGTTAAGTTAAGTTCTAATGGCCATAAATATGGTATACTTGACAAAAATCCAGGCTTGAAAGGGTCATGAATATTTATCAATGAAGGCCTCATTCCAAAAGACCAAATTGAACTAAGGAAGGAAGTTTAAAAGGTGAAAGAATCCAAGAAGGAAGGGAAATGGGAAATAATTCAAAATCAAAAGGCTATTAGTAGGGATAGAGACTAAAAAGATAACAATAAATAAAAATTTAGGACACTCTAGACCCTCTCTTGGAACTGTCATGGTTTTCCATGGAGCAAAGGGCCTATACTAAGTTGGATCGCGAGTGAAATTGATATTATATTCTTGGTTGAAACTTGGGAGGATGAATAATATAAGGTCCCTAATATAGAAGGATTTGTTTTGTGGTCAGCATGGAACAAGAAGTCCTCTTATAGAGGGATCGGAGGCATAGCTTGTTACATCAAAAGGAACATATCTCCTCACATTTGGCTTCATAATAAAGATCTTGTCAATCAGTACATATGCATGGAGATGTTAGATATTAACACTAAGAATATTTATATTAAAATATGTTATTTAACACCTATTAACTCTACATTATATAAGAAAAACAATCTATACAAGAATTGTCCCTACAAAAGCTCTGAGTAAGATATTTACAATAAGAAAAATGAAGGTAGTATCCTCCTATTAAGAGACTGTAATTTAGTAACTGCAACTAATCAAACTGTTATTTTAAGTAATGATTCCAAGCCCAATCCTCTATGGATAGATGAGGACTTGTTTTAGCTAACAAATACAAAAGGAACTTTGAAGACCTGATCGAGAATTTGTTTGGTACTAAGCTAATCAAGCTTTGTAGTTCTCAAGATTTAATAATTTGTAATGGCCTAATGAAGTGGCTGAAATATAACGGGGTGACTTGTATCCATGGGTTCAGTAGCAGTGTCGTTGATGATGTAATATCAAATATCCCAGTATACAACCAAATAGTAAACTTTAATCTTTTAAATGACCACAAGCCTGACTCTGATCATAAACCTTTAAACCTAATTATAAACTTTGTCATTCACAAAATCTCCATTGAAGAGAACTTTGATAACCAAAGGCACTTACTTTAGTGATTTAAATCACATATTGTATAAGAACAACATTGAAGATGTCTATCAAAATTTTACAACAATTCTCTCTACTTCCATTAATAAATTCTCTATTGAGGTTCTATGTAAAAACAAAAGTAGTACAACTAACCCTTGGTACGATAATGAATGTAAAATTGCTATAAAATCCATTAGGGATGCTTCTAATTGATCATTAAAATCTAATAAGATAAATAGATACAAAGCATTGATTAAAAGGGGAAAAAAGACTATATAAATAGAAAACAAGAGAAGTTTTTGCACCTATCTAAGATAAATCCTAAGAAATTATGGAGACAAATTCTAACTTGTAAAACTAAAGAAAATAATAGGATTCCCTTGAAGGATTGGATTTCCTACCTTAAAAATCTTTATGAATCCCCTATTTCCATGGACAACATTCCAACTAATTCTACAAATGATGAAGTTGTTTCTATAGAAGACATTAAGTTTGGGGTTAAGCGACTCACAAAAGGAAAAACTAAGGACATCAAAGGTTACCAAGCTAAAATATTAAAAATTGGAGGACATATCCTCATCCTTCACATATGTAAGCTCTTTAATTTAATTGTAGAGAAAGGATTCAAAAACCTTTGACTCAAAGCCTCATTGTACCTATTTTTAAAAGTGGGGATAAAGGCAATCCCTCTAACTATAGCACCATTATGATTAGCCCCATTTTAGCTAAGCTATGCAAAAGAATTTTGGAAAAGAATATCAGTATATGGCTAGAAATCCATAGAAAAAGAGGTAAAGGCTAGGTTGGGTTTAGAGGATATCATTCAACTATGGACCACCTTGTTACACTTAGGATCATTGCATAGGAGTGTCCCAATGATAAAACTGATCTCCTTTGTTGTTTCATTGATTTTAGAAAATATTTTGACAAAGTGCCCAGGACTAACCTTTTGAATAGGTTGGAAGAGATTAAAGTCCCTTTCAAGTTAAGAGTTGTTGTAATAAGGTTATATGAGAAAGTTATTTCCAAGTTTAGGAACACTAAGGGTTGGTTTGAAGAAATTAACTATAATATAGGGGTCAAGCAAGGTTGTCCCCTATCCCCTACCTTTTTTGGAATCTATATGACAAGCTAGAAGACTGTTTGGAAGATGCAAGTTGTGTCGACCCAACTCTCACTAGTATAGTCATCATCCTTCTTCTTTATGCCAATGATATTTTTCTTATGGTGAAGAGCCCCTATGACCTGGGTAAGAAACTAATAATCCTCGAGTAATTCTTCCTAGTATGGGTATGACTATGAACACTGAAAAAACAAAGGTTATGATAATTAAATCCAAAAGGATCACCTACAATACTTTTGTATATGACAACAATATCTTGGAGGAAGTGTATTCATACAAATATCTTGGAATCAATATTCATTACAAGCTCAATTGGAACTATAGCATTGAGAAAGGGATAAATGGAGGGTGGAAAGTTTATTATGCGCTTCAAAACAATTGTAAATTAGTCAGACTTTGGCTTTGGGATAATAAAAAAATCCTCTTTCATACTCTCGTCACTCTAGTTACCTTATATGGATGTGAAGTTTGGGGATGCAATATCTCTAGAGAATCCTAGAGAAAGATAGAACAAATCCAAAATAATTGTATAACTTACAATCTCAAAATTAAAGGCAATACACCCTATCATATCCTCCTCATAAAAGCGAGCATTTAACCTCATTGAGAGCACTATTATGATTGGGTGCCTAATGTACAAGAACAAGATAAACAACATGGACAACAAGAGGCTCCCCAAAATTGCTTCAAACTCTAGCCAAAACCACTAGTGGCTCAAGCAAGGATGACATAAAGATGTCAAATCTTGGCTAAATCGTTGGGGAATACAAGAAGAAGTCATCATGCAGAATATCGATAATACCAAAATATAATCATATTTAAATTTAAGGAGAATATATGGTGTGATAAAGAATTAGTTGATAAAAGAAAATTAAGATACTACAAAGAGGTGGTCAACCATAATCTAGAAGATCAAAAATACCTCTCATTTTTTACAAGTGCAAAGAAGAAAATCAACATTGCTAAAATAAGAACAAACTATCACAAGCTACGTATTGAAACTAGGCATTGAACAACTCCCAAAACACCATGGGATGAAAGAATTTGTCATCTTTGTGACTCTAGAGGGTTGAAGATGAACAACACTTTATCTTAGAAAACCCTTCCTATACCCAAATTAGATCCCAATTTAAAAATATTTTCCACAATACAGACCTTCATAACCTTATAAGTCATCAAAACTATGGTGATCTTGGAACCCTTCTCTCAATAATTTTTTAGCATAGGAATACAATTTTTAAAAAATCGAAGTAATCTCTTACCTTCTTAAGATCCAATAAACCAATTCTAGTTTTAGTGAATATTAATCATCATCATCATTATTGAACATATAATAATTGTGTGTGTGTGTGTGTGTGTGTGTGTGTGTGTGTGTGTGTGTTCCTTATTTATGAGTCATGTACAGAGAGAATGATTTTCGAGCCCTTCATAGGATTAAGAAAAATCTCGATCTTATATTGGAGACTATTTGTTGGTTTAACGGAGCGGCACAAAACAATTGTCATATGTGCAGAGCTGGGGGTGTTTTAAAAAAAAAGGGTAGTTTATCCATTAGATGGACTCTCAATTGTGGCCATGGATCGAACACTAGGGTGGAAATCATGGGACTGTGGGCTACCTTAATTGTAGCTCAATGATTCAACTTTTCTCAGTTACATGTGTTGGGTGATTATAAGACTGTTATTGATTGGATCAATCATTCCTGCAATCTGAAAGTGGCAAATCTCATGGGCTGGATGCAGCAGATAAAAGAACTAACCCAATCCTTTACTATTTTAAAGTTCGATCATATCTATCGGAAGGAAAATCAAGAGGTCGACGATCTGTCTAAACAGACCCTAAAGGTTCCTCTGGGAAAGATACACTTGTCTCAGTTGCAGGATGGCCAAGAGGGCCCCCCACTCTCTTTCAACCTTTTTTAGTGACTGCTCGGAAGTTGGATCAGATCTTTTTCCTCCTCCTATTTTGATCTACAATAACTCAGTATTTTGTATTTCTTGTAGGGGAGTCAGCTTTCTATGTTAGTATTTTCTGTAAGGTAGATAGTGGCATCCGTTATCTCTTGTCATCTTTGTGGATGTTTGTATTTTTAGCTTTCCTATTATAGTTTTTATTTTTTGGGGAACTATATCCTAGATATTTTTTCAGAATATATATGAGTAATTATTAGGAGGAAATATTCACCTGCTATCTAATATCTAATGTAATTTTAAAAAACTACATATTTAATATATATGGAGAAATTTTCATTTGGAAAAAAAAAATCATGTTTATAACAATCATAATTGAAAATGAAAATTAATTTTAATGAATTTCAATCATCATCATTATTGAACATATAATATATAATAATTGTTTATCACCTATATAGAGAGGTATATATACTTTGTTTTTTTGTTTTCGTTATTTGTGAGTCATGTTTATAACGACCATAGTTGAACATGACATTGAAACACATATAATAATTGTTAGAGAGGTATATATACTTTGTTTTTTTGTTTTTCTTATTTATGAGTCATGTTTATAACGACCATAGTTGAACATGACATTGAAACACATATAATAATAGTTTATCACCATAGTTAAAAATGACATTGAAAGAGAAATGAACGTATAACTACCTCCTTTCACATCATGTTACTTTATCAACATGTTTGTTGAAGCTTTTTAAACAACAATAATGATTGGTGTCCAATTAGCCTATGTGTGCTCGTATCCATTTTAATAGCATTATCTTTTTAACATGGTTTTTGAAGGGTGAGCCATTGTTCATAAACATTAACATTTTATTTTTCTCTGGGTTAAATTGTCGTTAACAAAATGATCCAAACGTTTCATCATAATGTGTCTTTACCATATTGTTGTCTTAATCATTATATCCCAATTTGTTTATTATTAATACTTTAATGTAATGGTTGTTATTATTTTATATACGTGTAATATATATATTTTTTTTCAAATTTTAAAAGATGTTTTCTTATATTTGTGAATGACTTTTTTTTTTTTTTAATTTGTTAATATAAATTAGGGTATTTTACTTAAGGGGATTTAAATTGAATATTTATTGATATAAAAGTAATCGAATACTAACAAGATTGACACAATCAATTAAGTTAATTTTTTTAACGTTATGTAAATGCATTCATATAATTGAAATTTATTATTTTTTAATGATGAAATTAATAAAGTAATTTATTTATTTTCAACAATGGGAATCAATAACTCATTGGAATGATTTGGGTTAGGTTTGAGATCAAACTTATTGGTTGTCACTATAACCCAAGAGTATATCCAACATCCTGCAAGCTAGATATACCAAGAACTTGTGACTTAGCAAGGGCCAAGTTGTCCCAAGGCACATTGTAGTGGACCTCTATTCTGAGGTGTCTACCCTTCTAACCTTATCATAATAGATCAACATGTCACTCGTAGACATTAAACCCGAGTGGGGAGGATAACAAACATACTACCCAACCACCTGAGCTAAACATATGTGACCAAAATTATTAAAACATATCAAAACCCTACATAAAAACCATTAATACATTACAAATAGCAAAAATTGAAAAATACAAATAATGAAGAAAAAAGAGATGACTACTTCACAAGTTATGTCAAATAAATTTGGAAGATATTATTAAATGTAGAGAGTGAATACTTAATTTTAATAAAGTTTTGAAAAATCTCATCTCTTCTTAGATGGACATCATTTAGGTCAAATAATATTTCGACAGGGACCAAACCCATGGGAGAAGGTGATTGCCAAATATTTTATATATAAATATTTGGAATATGGTAATATTAAATTTCAAAATAAAAATATGTTATTATAGTGACTAAATTTATAATTATCGGAAATATCACATAAATAATTATTACATTCTTAAGACATATAACTATATTAAATTTGATCATTTTTTAAAATTAACTAAATGCTTTACACATTATATAAAAGGGTAGTTTTTTTATAAAAAAACAAGACACTAAGCAATGGAGGATAATAAATAGCATAATGTAGTTTGTGGATAATAATAGTAGAATATAATTAAATATAAGAGGAAGACATAGTAAAAGTGAATTATTACCTCGTTTTGTATCCAACAAGTCTATAAAAAGTAGACTACTCTATGTAAAATATATACTTGAATATTATACTATAAGTTATGTTCTATTAATTTTCTATCTCATTCGGAAACAACTAGTATCAGAGTGATTCACTTCTGGATTCGATAGCAACCATAAGGGATATGTTCCCTTCTTCTTCATGCTTCTATAACCATTACATGGGTCCACTCCCTCGCCTCATTTAACAATCACTAGGGATCCCCCCTTCATATGCAACAATTTATTTTTTATTTTTTAATTTTAATATTCTTGCATTTTTTGCTTTCATAGCCAACACAAGCAGAGGACCTAGCCTCCTCTTTGTCTAGCATCCATAGCCAATATAATAGGGACAAGCTCCCTTGCAATATTTACAAATGTTAAAATCTCATGGAATCATCCCGCCAAAGACCTGAACAATTTTGTTTTGAAGTTCTATGGCCATCATGGCTCCTTATCTTGGAAAGGTGTGAGATTTCGCATTTGATCACTTCTTGAATAACAGTTTCCAATCTAAAAATTTTCCTAAATATTATGATCTCTACATCATTGTGCCTCGCCTCATCCACTCCACCATATACAATCTAACACCCATGCATAACTTTATTCAATAAGAGGCAAGCACACGCATACGTATGCCTCTGATGATTGCTTTCTTGCCATTGTCATAATCATTACCAACAACAATTATAGTCATTTATTTGAACATAGCCCCTTGGCCTACTCTTGCACATAGCTTGGAAGTTCACGACAATGTGGACTCTCACAATTATTCACTTGAGATAGATATTGGATAATATTTTGGGGTGAATGCATCAATGAGCCCTATAACCGAACCCTCAATAGAGGAAAACAATGTTGTAGTTTTCATAACTATGTTGAAGTATGCCTCTAGATGGGCTGTCACTACGACCACAAGCTAACATGGCTAGTGCAGAGATGCTAGCACCTAGCTCGAGACCACAGGTGGTCACTTCACTCGCCCTAGTCATTGATGAGGTTGTCCTTCTAACGGTTTGATGGATTATTGAAGTTAATGATGAGGTTGTATTCCATGAGGATCGATGGGTTATGGAAGTTAATGGAGAGGACCGAAGGGAAGATTGAAGTGAAAGCTCTAATGGCTTGCATGATACTGCTAATGAGAGGTCTATACTCTCATAGAGGCAAAGCGTTATTGTTGGTAATGGTGAGGATAGGCGGTGAGGTGAGAATGAAATCATGCACGAACTAAAGGTTAGGCTCACAACCCTGCATAATGGAGATGTACATGCCCATGTCATGCCTTGAAAGTTTGGTACGTCTATCGGAGGAAGGCATTATGGTTCCTTGGAAGATAAATAGACAAGACGAAGACATGGTTGTTGTTTTGTTATGGTTTGTTTGGATGTGTTTTGATTTTACTAGAACTTTGTTTGTCTCTTATGTATCTCTAGTTTACATCCTTATGGCTCCCTGAGGATGCAAACCATGTTCCTCTAATGTTGGCTCGTCACGGGTTTCCAAGGTAGCGGTTGCAATTGCAGACTTTTATCATGAATTTGTGCATGAGGAAGATAAGGCAACCATGTTGGTGTTGGAGGTCGAGGTCAGACTAGTCAGGGAGTTTAAACATGACGAGGAAGTGGAGAAACAAGTAGGCAACCTGATTGTAGACCTTGCTTGTACCAGGACTCAGAACTCCAATTTCTTCCAAACCATGGAACTTTATCGGCATACCAAAACCATGGTAGCTCTGGGTATGTTGCTCAAGGATGAATATTTTCATCAGTTAAAGCACATAATGGAGACTTTGAAGCCACAAAATGCATATCTTATGTCAGTGGTGACCTGGATAGCTCATCGTCATGGCGTCTCCTTCCATCCCCCTGTTGCGAATTGGCCATGGGTGGAATCTTCTACCACAGTTGCTCACAAGGATGTCACGAGCCCATCTCCTTCTCAAGTTCTTGATGACCAGAAATAACAGGCTTCATAGTCTTTATTGTCTTCTTTTATATCTAGTTTTTTCTTTCATAGAGAGTCTTAGCAGTCATTTTAGACTTAGTTGGACATACAAACTGCAGATTTTAAGGATAATTATGTTATTTCCAACCTTGTTTCCCCTTTGGGGCAGGCAAGTGTTTTTTTTCATTTTTTATTATAGGATACTCTCTTGGTCTCTTTGGAAATTAAAACAGTTCAAACCCTCATGTACATCTTGTTTATATTGATTTAGCTTTGTCTTACTTACAAAAAAAAACTATGTTGAAGTATGTTCCTCCCCATATAAGGAATGATGATTTTTCCTTGAGCAACAATTTCTCTCCAAAGAGTGCAAGTTCTCGAATTTCACACAACATGACACAAGAACTGTCAATATCCATCGATGCTCAATTGCTTTCATCGAAAAAACCAACTTTAGCCACTACATGTACTCTTGTTCCTACATCTTCACTAGTTCAAAGGTCTATTATACCTCACGTTTCAAACACTAGCTACACCTTTATAGGTGGGGCCAATTGTAAATCTTTTAAATCATTTCATTCATGAGCTAAAGAATGACAAATTCCAGGCTTTACCTAGCCAATTAGGTTCAAGCTCCAACTTTGAGAAATCAGGACCTAATGGCACTTGAATATGAATGGTTCTCGCTTTGTTCCTTAGTGATCTAATGTTAAGGAAGAGTAACAGAATCATCCTAGCACATGGAAGAAAGGCTTCTTTGGAATAAGTGAGATACATTCTTTTCTAGGTGCCAATAACTTTGAAGAAAGTGTCTTGACAACAAAAATAAGCTTCTATAGTAAAAGTACCACACTAAGCAATGTGATTTCCCTAGTGTCACAACCGGTCCTCCACAAAAATGGTGGAATAAGCCTCAATGTTGGTCATGGCATTGCCAAAATGGAAGCATCCCTAGCCGATGATGCTTCCATGGCAGTCAAGGATGAATTTCCAACTAGTGTGTTGCAAGAGAGGAACCTTTGGAAGCATTGAGAGATTTGGAACCATCAAATGTCCAACCAACAAGCGGCATAGTAGATGTGTGAGATGTTAGTGGTGATTATGATACATCTCAAAAAAATCATGCAAGCCCTACTTACTCTACATAAGATATTTGATTCACCAATGGATTTTCTCTCTAGCAATTGCATCTTTGATAATAATCACAACAACGAAATTGTTTCACCAATAAACAATGGTAGTGTCTCTCTATTGAACTTGGCATCCTCACAATGTTCTTGCAATAAAGGACAAAGTGGAAAAATAACTTCTAGTGTTGAGATGATCACCACTGACAAGTGCATATTTGGCAAGAGACCAAAATCACATTTGAAGTCTCACCCATTCGATGTTTAGAAACTTGAAGTGATCAATAACGAGGATGAAAAAAATCTTTGTTCATTGTGACAACCCCATTATGGCTATATTGTAAATCAACAGTGGATTATATCATGTCCCTTTCTCAAGTCTTGGGTAAATTCGACAAACTCCTTCCAGCGTCATTTGTTGGCACAATGTTGGTTGGCATCCCATATCATATACGTGTATATCTATGCATTTTTATAATGAATCATGGTCTGTTTTTTATTTACATTCTCTCATCATCGTTCAAAGAAGATAGAAAGCCTACAAAACCCATGGGGATTGAGAATTTCCCTTATTACATTTTTTTTTGAAATAATGCACATTTTCCAATTACTCTAACGCCTCTCTTAATTTGGAAGAATAATAAGAACACTGTACACTTCAACTAGGAGGAAATTAAACGGTATAAAAATCCCACAATGATGGTGGCAATGTCATTTGTAAAATTTTATTCACACCACTCCACCTTAGTGTATAAGAAAGTGTCCTTTGCAAAATATCTAAATATACAATAGAGAAATGTAAATTACAAATGAAATTTGATTGCATTGGCTTAAAATATATATATATATATATATATATATATGAAAAAATGCAATCTTTATTATTTTTACACCATAAGGCATTTCCTTTATAGAATCACATATATTGATGTGATGGTTATAATGTTTACAATTTGTCAAATGGGTTATACGACCATGGATGCAAGCTT
The DNA here is from genome assembly GCA_000966675.3 of Picea glauca. Lineage (NCBI taxonomy): Eukaryota > Viridiplantae > Streptophyta > Pinopsida > Pinales > Pinaceae > Picea > Picea glauca. The sequence continues at coordinate 134,143 of JZKD02S1673706.1, read as the reverse complement.
GTTCGTCCACCCTGTATCGTGACAACTATAGTTTGCCTTATTGTTTTCACTACGTGGTTTGATATCTTGTGTGAAAATGATACTGAAACCTTTGGCACTAAGACGGCTTATGGATCTAGCAAGGTAGCTCATGAGAGAGCCAAGAGCCACGCATAGGTTTCTTCTAGATATTCAATCAAATTTTCATATGAGCCCTTGTTGTAATCCACGTACAAGATTGAAACCCATCTAAGCCAGCAAATGTTCCAACAAGGTGAGATTGAAGTCCCTAGAAACATGAAAAATGTTTGTCACTCCAAACTCAACAAGCTTTTGTGCCTAGTGGCAATCCAATATGGAGGAGGAAAATGCATTCATGTTGAAATTGGGATAATCCCAACCTTGTAACATCCCAACCCAAGAGGGAAACTTGAGTGCACCTTTGTGAGGAGAGCTCACTTTTAACTGTATTTGGATCGACAATGTTGTTGGTGCCTAAACAATATTCATGCACTATTAGTATACCTCTTGGTGCCTCATTTGGGCCATTTTCTAACAGTACTTAGAGCTCCTCCATTTCCATGTCCATATCTAGAGACTTCTTCTCAGGATATATTTACCATTGCAAGAAATCCCTAGTGAGTTTCGATGGCGGAGCCTCTCGGTATGAAAATAGAACCTTTGAATCCAGGGAAAATTTTAGGGGCTATATATCGCTCATGTGCTAATTTTCCATGTTTTTTCCAAAAAAAAAAGATTCGCCAATTTCCATTTTTTCTAAAAGTGATTCACCCAATAAAATTACTTTACCTTAAAAATAGCCCAAATTTTATAGAAAATATATAAAATCCTTAGAAATTTGAATATTTTTACAAAAATATTTCCAAACATTTTATAGTTTGAATATTAAGGACTAGTAATATTCACCAAGATTTCTACATTCTGAGATGAAATTTCATCCTTAAAATTATCCATGTTTGAATCCTATTGTCTGAACCCCTCCCAAGTTTATTTATTGTTTTAATGGAATTGTTCAAGAAGTCGTATATTGAGCCTCTTTAAATCCCACCCATCTTCTCATTAGTTTCCTTTCCAAATCCATATCCCTAGATCTAAATTCTTTCATTTTTTTCATACAATGTCATAACCATTACTATTAGTCATACTCTCATTTATATCAATCTTGACAATAAAATCTCTCACCTATACTATTTTCCCTTCTTCTTATGTATCTAAATCATGTCATAAATTAATGATGGAGGACTGTGAGGATCCTCCATTTAACGACCATGGTTAAAAAATTGTCTCTTCATACCTTACATAACCTAACCTCCATCTCACAATTTCTTTGCAATGCAATCTCTGTAACATGATGTAAAAGAACTAAATACAACAAGAGGGAAAGGATAATAATGTGCCACAAAAATATATTTGAGGTCAATGCTAGAATTTATTGTGACTTCGGTAAGAACATGCAATATTTCCCATTAGACTATAGTTTTGAAACACAAGATATACTTTAACTCACTTTCACCAAAAGGACCTTTAACATGTTTACACAAACCATTAGAACTAATACCTAAAACATTAAGCATAACTATATGTATTGATTGTATTAACTATGTTGAGAATAGCTATAGCGATTGTGTAACATTTTCTTGTATACTTTGAACTCTTCTCTACGAGGAGGATGGAGAGTATTGTAAGTTGATGCATGTTGGAAGTGATATCTATATTGTGTACGTCCCCACTCTTATCGAAAAAAAATTAAATTATATCCACTTTATTCATATTTAATTTATTCTAGAGTTTTTCTCACTTATAGAGTTTTTCTTTATGGTAGAGTTTTTCTCACTTAATAAGTAATAAGTAATTTGTAGTAAAACTATTAATGTTATATAAATTGTGATTTGTAATAAAACAATTAATATTATATAATTATGATATATATTATTTAATTTAAAGTGTATTAAGATTGCTTTACATTGAGTTGGTTTAATGGTTAAGAACATGTGTTTTTTCTTAAGAGGTTATAGGTTCAAATCCAGAAGGGGGTAGAGTATGTATACCTTCGTAGACTTTACTAGTCAAATCGTTGGGCAAAAAAGGGTCCCTTGTCCCACAAACAAGGGAGTCCCATACACCAATTTGATGTGTTGACTTGACCGTAACCTTAAAAATAAATTATTATTATTAATTAATTAATTAAAATTTAATATATAATTTGTAATAAAATAATTAATATTATATAAATTGTGATACATATCATTTAATTTAAATTTCATTAAAATCACTTTATATAATTATATTCTCATAAATTAGATTAAAATGATTCAACTAATAGTGAAATGAAAAAAAAAAAATTATACAAATCATACTCATTAAACCATATTTAAATGATACTCATTGAACCATATTATGTTAGTTGACACATAACACAAAACCATGAAAAGGAAACTCTATAAGACCTAAGATGTAAAAGAGTCCTTGATGTTAATGACTTGTCTTGTTTTTTCAAATAACAAGAATAATGAATAAAATGTATGGTGTTTCTTCTTACAAATTTAATATAATCTATGCTGCCAATTTAATATGATCTATGCTACCATTGTGTGAGGCTCTAGCTAGTATTATCATTAATTCCTACATGTACAAAATACAAAGTCGTACGAAATCATCATTACCGTACCATGAGAGATCGTTAATCTCATGACCTAGATTAATAATGATCGGGATTCAACATTTACTTGAATTTTATTTAATAGTATTAATTATTCATTACTAAATTATTTATGAGTGATCTTTAATTATATTAAAGAGGAGAAGTTCTATAGCAGCGAGTCCCATTCGAAACTAATCAAACAAGAGCACAAAAGGAGATTGTTGGAGTAGTTGTTTTGTATGTTTGATGTTGTGGGCAGAAGTCTATTTGAATGACAACTAAGCAAGCATTGTAAATCAATGATCTCACACCATTTGATGTTTTCTTAGTTTTCTTTGAAAAAAAACTAATTAATCATTGTTACATAATAAGGCATTCCCCTTATAGAATAGTATGTCTTGATTTGATGGTTAGAGTATTGAGAGTTGTTTAGATGTGTTAGATGACCATGTGACATCTTTTCACCTTGGGATCATGCCAAGTTACTATAACAAAATATTTCTTCAACACGGTAGCTCCCCAAATTTTGTGGCAAGTAGCACTCAATTTCATTGTGAATATGTTTGCCTTGATATCTCCACACTTACTGTCTCAAGATATAGTATAATTGGTGTATATGCTTGATGTGAGGAGGAGGCGGATGCATTACTATAGATACTAGAATTGATTTGCCCTGATAGCTTGACGCTTGTTGACTCGACGTTTGAGCTAATTCCAGGACATAATTGATGTGCGGAGAAGGAAGATAGTTCAATCTCTCTAGAGGGTTTCTTGTGCCTCTTCTTGTTCATTTATTGGTACTGCAACTCCTTCCAAAAGAGAATGAAACAATTGCTTATATAGTGATGGCTTGAATGTGGTGTCGAGACAAATAAATTAGGTGCAAAATGTGATCAATTACCTCTAGTCATATGTCCTGATGGGATGTCACAAGCACTAAAGGCCATTCAGATGGGTTGGACGACCTCAGTTTCCTTCTATCCATCCACCCTCCTTGATCTAGAGGTTGTTTAGTTCCCATCACTATAGACTACAATCAGGATCACAAATTTATGATGAGATAATTGTTTTCATGTTGAGTCATCAATGCACATGGGAATTGTCTGGATCGTCCTTCCTAGCTAGGTTCAAGAACCCATGAAGCTCCCATGCACTGATTTGTTTCCTTTCAACCTGAAAACAACAATAGTTGGATGACAATAACTCCATGGTATCAAATTGGCACCTCAACTATTCATCAACTAATTCTAGTTTTTTAGACCTAGTCTTAGTTATTAATGCAGTATATGTGAGTGCTACAAAGAGTGATCATGCCTCTCTTTTGTAACAATTTTTCCCTTTCAAAATGAAAGGTTTTTGAATTAGTTGTCATTGAAAATCATTGTTTTTATTTTTGGATTATTGATTGTTTAACTACTCTTCAACCTATGAGAATTTGTTTAGGTATTGCTTGTATGGAAACCAATTGGCTTTTGGTGTCATTAGTGTCTATGTATATATCCCTCAAGTGCCAAAAAGAAAAAAAATCCAAAGACCAATTACACAAAAAATTATATTTTTTATATACATAGCTTAGCCTTTTGTTATAGAAGCATATAGTTTTTTAGATGAAGTATATGCAATGGGGCAAAACGACAACACATATACCTTTTTTTTCTGTAAACACTTCCATATGTTTGAAAACACATGTCCCTGTTGCAACCTATTGCAATTGAGTGATATATAGCAGCGACAGTGCGAGTGTCAACAACATACCATTTTTTTTATAAACCACAAGGTTTTGATGTGAAGAAGACTCTTACCAACATCATCCAATATCGCCTCACAAATTGTTATGGGCTTCACATGTTTCTAGATCAAAAGGATCTCGACATAGAAACCATTGAGAATGCATTCATTCATGCCCATTTTTAGTAGCTCATTGTTGTGGGAGGTTAGAAAAAAAAAAATTACCATCCTTGAAGTTGAAGGTCCTACGTGATCAATTGATTTATGTTTTGAATATTCTAAACCAAGAAAATGGACGAGGGCTCCAAGTTTTTAACGTTTTGATTATGTGGACCATATTGAACAAACAAACAGTCAACTTGTGATGTTTGTGACTACAACAGTTTGATTTTGATCCCATCTCGGCATCAAGGTTCACTGCGTCAACACTCTTCTCCAAAAACTAAACATTGTAAAGACACTGCATAGAAAGTATTCTCAAGAGATTTTATCCTAGAATGTATCCATAAATCTGAACCATACAAAGGATTTGAAGGTTTGGTTGAGGAGTTTTTGAAAACATGTGTAAGTCTACCTTCGTTCTTAAAGTTATTGGGTAGACAACTTTGTTAATGTGTGTCTGATTGAATGTATTATCAACTACAGTTGAAAAAGTTCTACCTCGTAGAATGAATTGTCGGCTATAGTCGAAAAGACTCTCAAGATACCTACCACGATATTTAATAAACAGGGTCAAATTGAGTTACGAGGCTCTATGTAATGAAGAGAAGTAATTGTTCTTCTACATTGGTTGTTGCTTCATGGAAGAGGGAAAAGGTTTAGTAATGTTACATTGACATCTGGCACTACCTTTAAAGTGCCCATCTTAAATAAGTAAACTAATCTCGTAGCAATCTTACCTCCTTCAAAATCTAGCGATCGAGCAAGTCAAAGTTTTGATTAATCAGAAACTTTGATCAATTTTTCAAGCATATAAGTAAATTTAGAATGAAGGAAAACCCCTGGACAAAGTTGTACCATGCATGAAACTTGGATCATGTAGAACTTTGATGATGCCTAAAATTTTGGTTGAATTCAACTTCCTTTCTTGCCTAAAAATGGGATCCTTTGCTACAAGATTAGATTACTCTCATCTTAAATTCTTTTTTGAATATCATTATGATGTCTTTTTTTAATATCATTAGGATGTCTAATCTCATGATAAAATGGGATGAGGAATGGAAAGACTGGTAAAAATTAGTTTTGTATTTTATTTATTAAAACATATTGGAATCTTTTATTAACCAAATTGTTTGTTTTTTATAATCTCTACCTACCACCCCAAGGAGAGATATTGGTATGAGTAATGATATAATATAATTCAGTCCCTTTATCGATGCAGTGGAATGATGCACTCACTCTTGTAGTGAACATAGACATGGCTCCTTGCCTAGAAAGATCACGGTGCCGCTTGGTCGAGGGATCTCCTCAAGAATCAAACATAAGTGTAAAGGTATAATATGAGTCAATGCCTTTGCTAAAAATAGTAGTACTACGTAAGTAAATGTTTACTTCTTGCCATTCAATTAGACCTCGACGACGTTGTAGGCTTGAGCCACCATATTTGGTGTATTGAAGGAGCCAAGGCAAATTGCGGTTTTCTTTCTTAGTTCCTTTATTTCAGACACCCATTTCCCCAAATACAGTGACACGCCTCTATATATGTTGGATATTGTAGCTTCGACGTTATCTCCCATGGTGGTGAAGGGGTAGCCCCATCTAAAGTTAAAATCCTCTTCACCTTGCCCTTAGCTATTGATGCAGATTTGTTGTCTGTTGACGAAGACACCATGGTCTTGGGCAGAAAGAGGCTTCCTGATTCATAGATTTTTGAATAGAAATTTTAGTTGGAAAGGCGAGAGCGTGACATCAATAACAACTACAGAGGTTTCAATTTCAATTTAGAAATTTGAGGCTGAAGCCTATAGACAAAATAAAATAAGTAGCATATATTTCCTACAATTCCATGAATTGTTTAAATCTCATATTGCAATCCTAGATACACATTAGGCATTATAGTATCCTAGACTGTATATTCCTATTTCCTATGAGTCACCATCATTAATAAGGTGTAAGGCAATGTCTTCTTTCAGTGTCTTCTTCATGACATTATTGTGAAGCATGATTTATTTATCCATATTCAAAATCTTATATTATTTTCCCTTTGACCTTCCTTTCTTCTCCCAATATTCATGGCTTCTTTACTTTAGATTTTGGATTGTTAGTCTTTATTTCTTCTCGGATTGTGTCATATCCTTTTTTTCCTTTTAGCATTTACCATTCTCTTTACTATTGAATTATTCTATGCTTGATTCTTCATTAGTAAATTGAAAGAAATTACCATACTTTTTTTTCTTTTTCTCATCTTGTCATTTACCACATCTCTATCTATCCATGCAACTCTCCCTTGGAGAGTTTTGGAGTGTCTTACTATAATGTCATTGTGTTAAGTAAAGAAGTTTCCATATGCTTATGTTAGAGAGAAAATCATGTTAGTTGTGAGTTATAGTGGGTGAGGGAATCGTGGAATTTGTTTATGGTGTAAGTTGCAAAAGAAGCAATATATTTTATAACCCGAGTAAGAATAAGAAATATAGGACACTAGTATTTGAATAAACACAAGAAGTAATGAATATTTCTTATTTCTAGAACTCATTTATACTACTGAAAATGGATATTATGGCTTGAAAATGCATTGTAAACAACTTTATCCAATGTGGCATGGATATTATTGCATACTTTTATTAGCAACAAGCAAGTAAAATTTGATTCAAAATAAAAGGTTTGACATGAGTGGAATTGTCTTAGTTATGCACTAAAGTCAATGAAACGTGTCTTAGTTTACTATAGTCAATGAAACTTGTCTTAGTTATGCACTAAAGATTACTTTTTAAGACTTTGTAGACTCATGCCTACAGTTGTGCATCATGTGATTACCCCCATATCCTCTTTCTATAGCATTGAAATTAAAGATACAAGACTTGTTTGTGATTCCTAGGTAAGTTTGAATCTCATTATCAATTTTGGCACTTGTTTGTGACAATCCAACCTATGATACATGTCTATTTCTAAGCACAGGTGGCCCACCAATATATGACAACCGATGGCCATTAATATTATTAAATTACTCGACAATATATGTGTATCCTATCAAGTGGCCAAGCTTCCAAGTGTCCCTTCGGTGGAGCCTGTCATCTTTTGGTTGCAATGCATGTATAATCTTCATCCCACACTTTTGTTGAACGATTCATCCATGATTTTGATGTGTTAATAACATATGGAAAATACTAATAATCTAAAGTAATAACACTTTTGAATATGAGCAGTTATACAACATTGAAGGATAAATCAAATAGCTTTTCCTTGACATTATCTTTCTCAAATCATTTCTCAATATATATCTACATAAAGCTCAATTCATCATCTCTACCATTTCCCTAGAATTTGGCTAGCTTCGTTTTTTAATACCTAGATAAACCCCCATGTTAATCCCTACATGAATCCCTAGATATTGAGTATTAGAATTTTATTGTTATATTAGTGATGTCGACTAGACCCCTTAATGTTAATTGTACCCTTTGTCTCCTATATATACTAAGGAGACCTAGTTTTAGAAAGCATCACATCTTGTACATTTGTTATATTGTAAAAGGAGGTCTTCACCTTGAAGAGGCTTATCATTCATTCTTTTATCTTATTCTCAAATGAGGAGTTACTTCTCTCTCTATTTTTAGGCTATTTGGGTGTTTGTTGCCTAACATTTGGTTTCATAGCATATAATCCTAGGGTTTTTCTCCTTCAAACAAATCACCTTGACATTTTCAGTATAAAAATTTTCTATAAAGTTCTAGATAGTGAAAATTTTGGGATCCCAAGGAGACATATTGAGGTACATATGGAAAAAAAATCAAGCTTTTGTTCGCTTTAATTTTTTAGTTATAACATGTGGAAATTAGGGTTTTTGACTAGTCCTAAAACTAGTCTCAAATAGGCGTTCTTGGTAAAATAACCATAGATTTTTTTATGAGAGATATTAGATAGTAAAATTTTAAATATCTTTAGGAGACATATCATAAAACATGTAAAAATATCATATTCCGATTCTCTATAATGTTCAAGTTACAGGATACAAAAGTTAGGGGTATTTTAATAGTCCTACAACTAGTCTCAAACAGGTGTTCTGGGTAAAACAAAGAGACATATCTGATTCTAGAAATATCCAATTTGAGTGCCACTAGTTTCATATAAAAGAATATCGACCATAATGTTTCAAGTCCAAATTTCATAATCATATCAGAAAAATTGGACACATGGAATTCCATACAAGTTCGCTCTTTGGAAAGGACCAAGAATCAACAAGTGTTGGGAAAGTTACCATAACTTTCACTTGACACATCAATTTTGGTCAAACCTATGGCATTGCAGAGAAGACATATCAGAGTACGTGAAGAGATATATAACCAACTATCCAAATTAGAGAATCAACTTAACGAATTGAGTCATAGTTCAGTGAAAAAGACTGATTTGGACAAACACACAAATACAAATGGAACAAAATATAGAAAAATTAGAAAATTCCATATCATCCATGATCTTACATGCCCTAGATGAAAGGTTCCTTAAAGGTGATATTAGGACGCAAGAAAATTTTGAAAGTGGGGATAACAAATATGAGTACATTTGGGTAATATTTTGAAAAAATGTGGATAATACGAGGATTGACTGCCGTAATCATGTTTATTTATCACTCCAAGATCCACATCATCAAGGGTTCAACTCAACACCAAGGAATTACTTAATTCCTAAAATTAATATGAAGAAATTTGGTGGAAAAAATCCTATGACATGGATATTCTAGATGGAGGAATTCTTTGATATACACCAAGTGCTCACTTTACAAAAGGTAACTTTTGCATTCTTGTGTCTATAACATGACCAATGTTTTTGGTACCAATTGCTTTGTGCACGAAAAAAGGATTCTATTGTCTCTTTGTCAATTTTATAGATGAATTGATAGCACATTATGGGGATATTAAGAGCAACACATTTTTTAGTCAATTGATAAATATTTGGCAATGAGGTACAATTACAAAGCACATTCAACAATTCCAAAAACTGAGTCTCAAGGTAAATAACATTTTAAATGATAATTTGTTAGATCTCTTTATGGGCACATTCAACATGAGGCACATCTTTTCAAATCTAAATCCTTAGAGCATGCTTTCAATGTAGCCAAGAAAGTTGAAAGTAAAAATATGGCTACTAGAAGAGTGGTCACTAACAATTATAGAGAGCACCATGTTCCCTCTCCTAACCTCACTCAACCTACACGATTGATTGATCTGGGTGGATCTTGGTGGCCATCCACCTTCTCCATTGAATCAACATTTTTTAGTTTGAGGTTTTGATAAACCATGACATTCACCCTTTTGATGGGGAATGTAATTTAATGCAATCTCCTTTTGTAATGTAATGTAATGCCTAAACCATTAATGCACTGGATCCCATTAGAACTCCACAGTTAAGCGTGCTTGGGCTAGAGTATTACTAGGATGAGTGACCTCTTTGGAAGTCCTAGTGTTTTACATGCTTATGGCATTTTGTAAACTTAGACCAATTTATCCCACATGCATCATTGGAATTATTATCCTCTCACTCTCTCATATATAATCGAGATGAAGGAGGTCATTTAAGCACGCAATGGAGTGTGATGTAAAGCTTGTTGTGAATGAAGCATAGCCAACATCTCTCTCTCTCTTCATAGATGAGCTACCCCATTCTAGCTAGTTTGTGTTCTACAGTGTTATTGTATTTTATTCATTAATAGAAGTTGGGTTTCATCGTATTTATGTGTTTCTGCTATATTTTCCTTTGTATCTCATTTTTTTCTAAACATAATCTGGATCAGTTATTCCATTAGGGAGATAAACCACTTGGGAAGCCTTTGTAGATGCCCTTAAGGAGGATTTCTACCCTATCGAAAACTATGATGACTAGTACATGAGATGGATGACTATGTGTCAAAAAAGAGACCAATTAGTGCTAGAGTACACTAACATCTTTCATACCTTGCACTCAAATTTGGGTATCAAAGACTCCGAGCAGCACCTAGTTTTGAAGCAATGCAATGGTTTGCACAAGTGTGTTCAAACAAATATGGATTTCTTGGACATCTCCTCACTAGGAGTTGTTTATCAATATGTATTCAAAATTGAGCAGAAATTAAAGCAGTGGAGTAAGCGGTAGTTCGGGTTTGCAAATATGTCACAACAAAAGCATGGCAAAGACAACCCTAACTCTCGAAATGAAGGACAAATCAAGGAGACTCAATATTAAGAAAATCATTCCAAGCAACCGACTAAGAAGAGTGATGGGAAGTCTAAGAAAGACACCAGAAAGTGGTGTGAGTTCCACAAAATTCCCTGGCACAACACTGATGAATGTTGCTCGAAATAGTCATTGGTGGTCGAGCTTAAAGAAAAAGAATTAGAAACTGACTCAGAATTTGATTCAAAGCACAATAAAGGGAAATGAATCATTGATGCAGAACCCACTAGCACTATCGCAGCCACAAAAATACAACCAGAAGAACCAGAGGATCTTAACGAGGGGGAGCACCTATTCCACTCGCATATGTGGGCAAAGGGGACCCCACTGCATTTCATTGTTGACAAAAGGAGTCATAAGAACTTGATCTCAGTCGAGGTTGTCAAGAGATTGAAGTTTCCAATGATGCCACACCCCCAACCATACACCATCAGATGGTTGATTCGGGGACGTGACATCCATGTTAACCAAGAATGTCTCATGTCCTACAATAGCAAGCCCTTCAAGGATGAGGTATTGTGTGTTGTTTCCCCACTTGAAGTCTGTGATGTTCTTTTAGGACAACCATATATGTGGAAACATCACGCTATCTATGAGTCTCTACCTCGTAGTCTCATTGTTACTCTCAGAGGCCAACTCTATAGGGTACCAGAGGTAGCTCTGACTACTTCCACTTCATTGATCTTGGAAAAACAGTGTCGCAAATCAATCTCTCATCCCACAAATTTTTCCCTCTTCACGATCCATCCAGAAGGTGAATAGAAGATCACTGCGACCACTACAGCCTCAACCCAAGACCTTTTTGTCCACCAGAAGTAGGTCGAAAAGGATTGTAGAGGAGCACAAAGATATTTATGCTTCACCTATCGAGGTGCCTCTGCACTACCATGACCTACATTCCATTGAATTGGAGCCTGATTCTCCCTTACCCAATGGTCTAATCTATATATGCTCCCTTCCAGAGAATGAGTGTCTTCCATATGTTCAACATATCTCTATTGGCCACGACCCTTTTCAAGTGTGCTTGGGGTTCCAACCATTAGCACCCATTGATATAGCTCTTCTTGTTGCATATTCATGGACAAATTCCTCCCACACTCAGACCAAGGTATATCATGCATCCATATTTTTTGGATGGATCCAACACCTCCACCAATAAGTTCATGACATCCTTCCACAATCCAAGTACAAGCAAAACAACTACTTCAGCAAGGCAAACAACTCACCAAAGTTCAGATTCAACAAAAGTTTCCTTATCTCCCAAGGGAACTTGACGTAATGGGGACCATTTCTTCCTAAAGGGGGAGGATTGATCCAGGTGGATCTCGATGGCCATCCACCTTCTCCAGTGAATCAATGTTTTCGAGCATGTGATTTTGATAAACCATGATATTCACCCTTTTTATGGGGAATGTAATGTAATTCCATCTCCATTTGTAATGTAATGTAATTCCTACAAGATTAATGCATCGGATCGCATTATAACTCCACAATTAAGTGCACTTGGGATAGAGTAGTATTGGGATGGGTGACCTCCTAGGAAGTCCTAGTGTTTTACATCCCTATGGGATTTTGTAAACTTAGACCAGTTTGTCCCACATGCATCATGGGATTAATTATCCTCTCACCCTCTCATATATAATCGAGGTGAAGGAGGTCCTTTAAGCATGCAATGGAGTGTGATGTAAATCTTGTTGCAAATGAAGTGTAGCCAACATCTCTTTCTCTTCAGAGATTCTAGCCAGTTTGTGTTCTACAATATTTTGTTATCTTATTCATTAATAGAAGTTGGGTTTCATTGTATTTATGTTTTTATGTTATATTTTCCTTTGAATCTCATTTCGTTCTCAGCATCATCCATATCATTGACACCTTAGCAAATAAATGAAAGATTAGAAAGGGGACTATGTTTCAATTATGACAACAAATACAGTAAGGGGCATAAATGTGGTGAGAAAAAATTATTCTACATAGAACACGAAGAGGAAGAATATCAAGAATTGGAACCATCACAAGATCTAGAAACATAAGAGACTACTCCAACCATATATTTTCATGCATTGGATGGGATCGGTACTCATAAACCCTCAAGATAGAAGGATCTATCAAAAAGAAAAAGGTAATAGTGTTGATTGATTTTGGTAGTACCCATAACTTCATTAATTGAAAATTAGTGGAACTTCTCAATTGTTTTATATATCTAACACTAAAGTTTCAAGTAATGATTGCATATAGAGGTACCATAAATTGTTCAGGGAAGTGCCATAGTATTAAGATCGTTATGGGGGAGTATTTATTGGATAGTCCCATGATTGTAATACAAATGGGTGGTGTTGATGTTGTATTGGGGGTCTAATGGTTACAATCATTAGGAACAATGGCCCTTAATTTTTAGGAACTTTTCATGAGATTTTCCTCAGAATGAAAGGAAATTGAACTCAAAGGTATCCGAGGGAAACCCCTTTAAAGTGATAAGTTCTAACAACATGTCAAAATTACTCAAAAAGGGACACCATGGTGTAATTACACATTTGTGCTCAATAGATGTTCAAACATCTAGACCCTATGATCCAATGGTATCTCCAAAAAGTGATAATCATTCCAAGGTATTTGGAGAGATGCCTAAGGGTCTTCCACTTGCTCAAGATCATGACCATGTTATTCATTTGTAGCCAAGAACTGTGCCACCTAACATTAGGCCTTACAAGTACCCATATGCATAAAAGAGTGAGATTGAGTGTATGGTTCAAGAATGTTTGAGCGTGACATTATTCAACCTAACCAAAGTGATGTATCTTCCCCAGTGGTGATGGTTTAAAAAAAGGAAGGTTCATGGCATATGTGTCCAGATTATAGGTTGCTCAACAAAATGACTACTAAATACCAGTTTAAGATTCCTGTCATTGATGAATTATTAGAAGAAAATTTATTTACCTAGTTGTATCTTCATTCTAGATATCATAAAATTAGAATGAGAGAGGAAGACATCCCCAAAACAGATTTTAGAACACATGAAAGTCATTATGAGTTTTTGGTGATGCCATTTGGCCTTACTAATGCACCTTCAACATTTCCAATCTTGATTAATTCTATTTGCACACCATTTCTCAAAACATTTATGTTAGTATTTTTTTATGATATACTAATCTACAACAAATATTGGGAAGAGCATGTTGACATGGCCTTAAAACTATTGGAAGAACAACAACTATATGAAAATCCTTCCAAGTATTCCTTTGGGGTTCAGAAAGTGGGATATTTGGGTCATGTTGTATCTCATGAAGGTTTCAAAGTGGACATTAACAAAATTAAAGCCATGATGGCATGGTTGATTCCAAAAACCTTGAAGAATAGAAGAGGATTCTTAGGATTAATAGGCTATTATTACAAGTTTGTCAAGAATTGTGATTAAAAAGTGTCACCCCTAACAATGTTATTAAAAAGGGAGGCATTTTCTTGGAATCAAGAAGCAAAAAAAAATATTTTGAAAAACTTAAGGTGGTTATGTCTACAATGCCTATCCTTGCCACACCTGACTTTAGAAAAAAAAATATTGTGGAGTGTGATTCCTCGGGGCATGGCATTGGCACAATTTTAATGCAAGAAAGAAGGCCCCTTGCCTCTGAAATCAACCGACTTAAAGGAAAGAACTTATTGAAAACCATTTATGAAAAGGAAATGTTGGCCATATTACATGCAGTTAAGAAATGGTGCCCTTACTTGATAGGAAGACACTTCAAGGTAAAAATAGATCATGATAGTTTGAAGTTCTTCTTGGAAAAAATATTATCTTCAGAAGAGCAACAAAAATGGGTTACAAAGATGCTAGGTTATGACTTTGAAATTATATACAAAATAAAAAACAAAATATAGTGGTAGATGCACTTTCAAGGAAAGAAGAAGACACATAGGGATTACTATGTGATATTTCCATTCCATAATCTAATTGGGTGGAAGAAGCAAGGATAAAATGGAAGCAATATCAGAACGTATGTAAGATCATTCAAAAACTACAAGAGGACCCAAGTGAATTAGATAATTTTTTATGGAAGAATGATTTACTATGGTATCAAGATCACCTATATTTATGTAAGAATTCCCAACTCAAACAAAAGGTTGTTTTGGAATTGCACACTCCTCTTGTAGGAGGACATTAAGGATTCTTGAAACTTACCACGTGATCAAAGAAGGACATTTTTTGTGAAGGTTTTAAAAATAATGTTTAAAATTTTGTGGTTGAATGTGTGGTTTGCCAACAAAATAAGGGAGAGACAATAAGACCCAAGGTCTATTGCAACCATTAGTCATACCAAGTTAACTTTGGGAAGATGTTTCAATGGATTTTATTATAGTTTTACCCAAGTCTGAAAGAAATAATGGCATCATGGTAGTAGTGGATCGACTGACAAAGTATGCCCATTTTTGCTCTTTTTCTCAACATTTTAAAGAAAGTACAGTAAACACAACTTTCATGGAAATAGTTCAAGTGATAGAGATCCAATTTTCACTAGAAATTTTTGGATTAAATTATTTTCTTGTTTTTGTATTCAATTGGTACACAACTCCTATTACCATCCTCAATCCAATGGGAAAAATGAGTTTCTGAATAAATGTATAGAAGGGTATCTTCACTGCTTTTCATCTGATAAATAAAGACAATGTGTCAAGTGGTTTCCCTTGGTAGAATGGTGGTACAACACATCCTTCCATACTTAATAAAAAAATGTCCCTATTTATGGCAATTTATGGATATCAACCTCCATCCATTACATCACCCTTGAGAGGGAAAGTGAAGGTTCAATTAGTGGACCACATAGAGCGCCAACAAGAGGTTCTCAAATGAAGGACAACTTTGTTACAACACAAAATGGGATGAAACAACAAGAAGATCATAATTTCAATGAAAGGGAATTTGAAGTGGGAGATTGGATATATTTGAGTTTAGAACCATACAAACAGATGTCCCTCGAGCAACAAAATAAGGATAATAAATTAGCACCCAAGTACTATGGTCCCTATAAGGTGTTGCAAAAAATTGGAAATATGGGTCACAAATTGGAGTTGCCTCCATCTTCATGAGTACATATAGTCTTCCATGTTTCTTTATTAAAGAAGATAATCGATGACAAGATCCTAGTTCAAACTATTTTACTAGAGATTAATGAAGAAGAGAAAATTATACTAGAACTATAAACAATCCTTGAAACAAGGATCAAGCATCTACGAAATTGAGCAATTAATAAGTACTTCATGAATTTGAAGAACCTACCAATAGAAGATGTGACATGGGAAGATGAGTTCCTCATGCAAAAACATCTGTAGATAATCAAGTGTTGAGGGAAACACTTGTTTGAGGGGGAGGGGCATGTTAATCCATATATAAATCATTAGATGTTGAGTATTATTTATTTATTGTTATATTAGTGTTGTCAGCTAGACCTGTCACCCTTTAATGGTAATTGTACCATTTATCTCCTATATATACTGAGTAGACCTATTTTTAGAAAGCATCCCATCTTGTACATGTGTTATATTGTAAAAGGAGGTTTCTCCCTTGAAGAGGCTTATCATTCATTCTTCTATTTGATTCTAAAAGTGTGGAGTCACTTGTCTCTCTATTTTCAGGCTATTTGGATGTTTGTTGCCTAACATCATTGGTCCTAAAATTCTTCTATTCTACGAATACTTAGAAAACAAATTGTAAGATTACACCAAAAAAAAATTATGCTTACACCATTTTAATCTCTGATCGAATTTAAAAATAAACCATTTCAACATATTTTCCTTATAACCATGTACTTTTTTCTCCTTCGGAAGCAATTTCTAGTTTATTTAAGGTTTCAATTTGACATTCGACATTTTGATCTTTATTTGACATTTTTATAGGCAATTTGGTTTCATGTTAAGAGATAAATTTCCCAAGATCCTTGAAAGAGCTAAAGAGTCGGCTACCAAGATTGAAGAGACTATGTTAGCTTCCAAGGTAGAACCTTTTCATGCACCAAGATCTAAGGCTGAAACTAAACCTAGGGCCATGAACAATGTTGATCCTATTCATGATGCAGTGTTGGATCCCACACAAAAAATGGACCAAATGACTACCAATATTTTGAACTCCCAAGCTAATATTATGGATAGGTTAACCATTTTGGATAGGGAAAAAATTCTAACTTTAAATCCTCCTCCTAGACCTCAATATAATAATAATAAACGACCTAGAGGAAATCAAGGATGGAATAGGAGTAGACCTTCTCTCGCGCAAAGAGTTCATGATACCCTTGCTCCATCTAATATGATTAACCAAGAATATATCCCTTGGTGCTTGCCTTGCATTGAGTGTCATAGAGAATGGGAATGCCCTAGGAATCAAGTCCATAAGGGAGGTGAAGATCCTAATAGTTGTGAATTAATGAATCTTGTTGAAGATATGGATCCTATCTATGCTTTCCATGGAGAAACCTACACTCTTACAAGTGAGCAATTAAAGAAAATCAAGCAAAAGAGTAGGGGTGCCGCTAGGATAGATAGATTAGATATTTTGAATTCCATGGATGAAGAATCCAAGGAGAAGCTTGGGAAAGAAAAATATTTGCAATATTCTAGAAGAAATCAAGCACATGAAGCTTCTCAACTTGATGACTTTCAACCTCCTCCTAGAAAGTGGACTAGATACCCTTTACCTTTGGATATCAACCCTAATCATCCATCAACATCACATAAGAATGGTGATTTGCAATTGAATATTGATGTAACAAATGTTATTGCAAAAACAAATGTTCTTGTACCTCGCTGTAAATTCATTAAGATTACTTTGCAAATGGACCAAGTAAAAATTTTTATTACCATGTAACCTGAGGATCCTCCCATTGTATTGAAAACAATATATTATCATATAAATAATGGAGGGAATCCACCTTTACTTATCGCCTTGGTGGTGAATAACCTCCTCCTTCATAATTGTATGTTAGATTATGGGGCTTCCTAATGTAATGTATTTAAAGGTCTCGAATGAATTGGGTTTGAAAACAACAAGGCCATACAAGAATGTATGCACGATTGACTCAAAATAAATTAGGGTATGTGGCTTGATTAAGGATATTAGGATTTACCTAGTTGTTTATCCCGATATCTCCTTCTTGATGGATGTTGTAGTGATAGACGTTCCTGATGCTTGAGGAATTCTTTGTCTATGAAGTGGGTTGCAACATTGGGTGGTAATATCCAAATGAACTTATCTTACGCAAACATCCCATCCAATGATGGAACCTTTGTCATTCTATATAGGAAACATATTGTTAAAAATCAAGTATAAGATCCCAGTATTCTCATGGATGAATTTGATTGGAGTGATGTTGAATTTGAAGAATTAGACATGTGTACAAATTTCTTAGTGCCAAAATAAGAAGATCAATGTGAGGAACCTTATGATAATTTTTAAGAATCTATCATTCCTTCATAGGATTCTACTAATCGTGATTGTTCCCAAGACTTTGTTATTCTTCTTTTTTCTTTTGAAGAGAGTATTGATGATGGTTTCCCACCCAAGAATGAATATAATAAGAAAACCTATTCCCTGGCACAACCTAAGAATCAAAAATATGGTACAAAGCCAAAGGAGAAAGCTTTAGCCACAATTTTCACTAATGGGAATGGTAAAGACTTAGGGTTACACAAGAATGACCAACCCAATAATGATAAATGGTATCCTAGTGTAATGTATTGTTCACAAGATATATCAAATTTTGATTAATCACAGAAAATATTATGAAAGGAAGGATTGAGAAACTCGTGAAGATAAATGAGACTGAAAGGCATGCTTCTAATCAAACAAAAGTAAATCAAGAGGTATTTGATCATAAAGCAAGACGAAGACAAATTGAAGAAGGAGATCTTGTACTTTTATGGGATAAGAGAAAATAGAAGCCAAGTATTCATAATAAGTTTGGTAGTCTATTTCTTGCTCCTTATAGATTTGAAAGAAAGGTCGGGAAGAACTCATTTTACTTGGTCAACCATGATGGAGATAAGTTACCTTTTTCTAGTTAATGGGAAACTTCTCCCTCCATAGTTGTCTATCATGTTGTGTGTTTTTTTTCATGCACCTTGATTGTGTTTTCTCATTGATTATATGCATTTATAGTAGTGGTATATGTGTGTGTGTGTGTGTGTGTGTGTGTGTGTGTGTATAATCTATTTTTAAGGTCACATCCAAGCCACACCAAATTGGTGTATGAGACCCCCTTGTTTGTGGGGAGAAAAGGAAAATAAATTGACTTATGTTTTTAATATTTTAATTTTACCTTTCATCTATCAGGGGGATTGTATCCCACTACTCGTCTCTATCAATCCTCTTGTGTTATAATGTTGCGAGAATTGTTGGGTTGAACTTGACTTGGTGAAAGAGTCAATGAGTTAAATTTGTTTTAGGTAAACGGTGGTGGTTTTTGGGCCCATGGTTTTGGTAGCATGTGGTATTGTGCATGTGGATTGCATGTAATGAAGCCTTTAAAAAGGCTTAGGATACTCCATTGTAATGTGCCTAGAGGTGAGGGGTGAAGGCTCACCTAGTCAGCTTGGCCAAATTCGGTTAAGGGAACAAATATATCATTGGATGGTTTTTCCCATAAGGGTTTCCTAGGGTAAATCTTGTGTCAATGATGTGTGCATGATTTATGTGTTTTGTTGTTGTTGATTTATCATTTCTCTCATAGGATTTATTTTTCCCAACAACTGGTATCAGAGCTCGAGGTTGGCCTGGACTCTCTAGCAAGAGTGGCCTCTGGCCTAGGTGTAAAGCTTGAATTTGTTGATGGATTTGCAAAACAATTGCTTGAATGTTCAGATTTTTTGATAGTGAGTGGCAAGGCGAGACGATGGAGACATTTGTAAGAATGGACATGGTGACTGCATTGCCATGGAGTCTTGAAGGTAACAATGATATATATATATATATATATATATATATATATATATATGGAGAATTAAATGTAAATGGGCATACAACTATGAGACATGTTTAGGCATGTGTATCGTTTGTAAATTACTGGTAAAGTCTATACATAGATCTAGGTGATAGGGGGACAGACATCTTGGATTCTTGTATACATTGGTTATAAAATTTGAGGGTGGTAGGATAATTACCCCAAGTCAAGTTTAAAGGGTGGATTGTTGGGTTAAACTTGACTCGGTGAAAGAGTCAATAAGTTAAATCCATTTTAGGTAAATATTGGTGGTATTGGTAGCTTGTGGTATTATGCCCTTGGATTGCATGTAATTAAACCTTTAAAAAGGCTTAGGATACTCCATTGTAATGTGTCTGGAGGTGAGGAGTGAAGGCTCACTTGGTTGGCTTGGTTGGATTCGGTCAAGGGAATAAAGATATCTTTGGTTGGTTTTTCCCATAAGGGTTTTCTAGGGTAAATCATGTGTCAATTATGTGTGCATGATTTATGTGTTTTGTTGTTGTCGTTTTATCATTTCTCTAGTAGGATTTCCTATTCCCAACAAGAATTTTTAGGTTTGATGTAGTGTGTAGATCTTGGAATTCCATAGATTTTTAGGTTATCATGCGCTCTAGAGTGAGCACATGTCCCCATGTTGGAGCCAAATGTTACCCCCTCACTTCTAGGGGTAACTAGAGGAAATTTTTTATCCATGATCCACATTACAGACAACATTTCCAATGATGACATTCAAGACTCTCCATAGGAAATTTCCCGCATATGCCTTCCATTGCATACTCGGCTCACTCACATTAGATGACATGGTGCATTACACACTGAAGTACATTGTTTTGACACTTCATATTGAGTGAAAATGTCAATGTTTGGGAAATGAAAATGATGATCATGGGTCGAATTGGATAATAAATCATGATGCTTTAAATTTATATTTATTTCCTTGTTTCATCTTTGTGGTCATCATCATCTCCTAGTCAAGTATTGCCACTCTTGGGAAAATTTGTACTAATGGGGGTAACGTGTCCATATCCCTTTCAATGCATGACATGTTCCATATTTCCTTTCTCTGTTGTCCTTTATTTTGGGTTGGTTGTTACATATACCCCAAAAAGGTCCGCGCTTCATAATCCCATAAGAGGAAGAGGCCTGAATGCCCAAAGTTGATGCAATGTTATCAAAAATGATATAGAAAGAGCAAAATCCATAATTCAAAATGAAAAGAAAAGAAACAAACAAGAAAATAAAAGTATTAAAAACCAAGAAAGAAATCAAGCATGAGCTCTACCCCCTCACGAAGAGGCTATCACCCCAAGTCCCATGCAATGAATGCATATATTACAAAAGTAATTAATGAATCAAAATTAAAATCCAAAAAAGTTTGAAGCAATAAAGAAAAAGGAAAACATGGGTTTGGAAAGACATAGTGCTAAGGAAAGAGCACCTCATTTCCTAAGCAGTCCCTCTACAAAGAAAATTATGAGGATGCCTATCATACATGGTCTTGCATGTCAATGACATCCACTCCATGAAGTAAACCCCAAACCATACCACATGCTCCTTGATGGGTTCCTTAGGACATACTTCTTATCCTGGGTATCAACACACCTAAGAGGGGATTATAATAATCCTCCCATACCTAAACTTGGTAAACTGTAAAACTTTGTAAGCTAGTGTGAAGTTTGAAGATGATACTTTGTGAGATATATCTAATGGCTTTTGCATTGACATGACTCACTTTATATGTTGTGTTTGGATTATGTACCTTGCCTTCGATCTTCATGATGCATTGGACTACATGAGCCCCTCCTCAAATGATGGATTACATATAGCCACATGCTTGGTTGACACTTGGATATTTTGGAGGATATTGAGGGGATACTAGCACACTTCCATGAAGGCCATCACCACCACTTGTTTGAGATCATTCCACCTTATCTAGAGGATGTTGGACCTCTACATCAGGATGTTACGCGTGGAAATATGATGTGGCACCTTTTCCATGATGATTGTACCTTTTTAAGATGGGACATTGCACTTCTATGATGTGACATTGTGCCTTTATGATGATGGGGCACCTTTGATGAGATGTTGGGATTTTTGATGATGATATGGCACATTTTGGAGATGTCACACATCTTGGACACATGACATACCACTTGGTGATAAAGCATTGCACCCTTTCATGGCAATGCTTCACATTTGATCCCCTAGACATCACTTTGAAGTAAGTCATCCCCCTCACAAGGCCACACATGCCACATGCGTGAGATCTAGAGCATATTTATGAAGGACGATTTGATGTTTAAGCTACTTTGATTCATCTTGGAGGCATCGTTGGGGGTCTCAATGACCTATGCACTCATGTATCGTATATTTTTTATTTATAGTTTCCTTATCTCTAGGGTTTGAGAGAGATAAAGGCATTATTTTATGTTTTTAGGGATTTTGTTGGGTGAGAAGGGTGTTAGATATCTCATATAAATAAGAGAAACACTTCTCACATGTAAATCATTGCTACTTGTGGAGATACAACACTACTTTTCTACTTCTACATGCTTTCTTATGAAAATATGCTATAGAGGGCTAGTTAGAGCGATTTTTTGGAGAAGATGTGTTTGTGGACGCTTTTCTACTACATGCATATTAATTGCTAGGGTTTTGATGGATGAGAGATTTCTTGAGTAAGTGGTCTCTTGTCATCTTGTGGTTTTGTTTATGAATGCATTTAAGTGTAATGTTGCTTCTCTAGTGTTGGTTGAGCATTCTCTTGGATTTTTCTTGAATAATCCCTTCTTCTTAAAACTCTCGGAAGTTAATCATCCTTAATATTTTAGGAGGATATTATAAGGTTATTGGTGAACAACCTCTAGATTTCACCCTAAAATCCATTCACTTCTCTCCAAAGGAATCCTTCTTATTAGAACTCTCGGAAGGTTACCAATGAAGAACCTTCCCTTGAATTGTCCTTTATATTTTAAGAGGATCTTCTAAGGTTAGTAGTGATTAACCTCTAGATATCACCCTAAAATCAACTCACTTTTTTCCAAAGGGGTCCTTAATTGTCCCCATATTCCCCCCAAAAATAGTAGCCACTAATCACTCTCCCAATTATCAATCGTTAATTTCTAGATTCTACTCTCTTTTTTATTGTTTTAGGGTTAGATTAGGGTTTTGTAACAAAAAAAAAAAATCATTTCCAACCATAAATAACCTATATGTTTTGATTTTTTATGCATGTTGTTGACCTAAGAAACATTGTAAAACCCTAAACTTTGTTTATTTGTTATCATATCCATCTAGGGATATACGTCTAAGGTTTTTAGGGTTGTTATGTGCCTCTTAATTTTTTTATTTTGTTGATGAATGAAACCCTAATTTAGTCCATGGTTTAACCCTCTTATTTTATTGGTTTATTACATGTTAAAGGGTCGATTTTATTGTTGTTGTAATAACTCATTTTCTTGTTGTAATTTAATATCTTTTTTCCAAGTTTTACAACAACCTTTAGTTTTTTCTTCATTTGTAGTGTTTTGGGATCCTCTCGAGCTTTAACTTGACTTGGAAAACTTCTTAGATCGACATAGATCCTCACCTCTTCAAATTTGGAAATTCCTTTTACTTACCACCTTACTTTGTCTAACTTATTCATTGGTGGTAGATTTAGTATTTAATGTTACGAAAAACTAATTCTTGTGGATAGGGGTAAGGGCCACAACAGAGCAGTTCCCTAAAAGACTTCTCTCAAACCCAAACTAGGTAATTAATTGAAAATAACTATTTGCAATAAATAAATTTCAAAAGATAGGAAAGAGAATATATCAGGAACCCAACGTTTGAAGTTGATCCCACTCAAGAACTTTCGCTTTAGAACTCTTGCACAACTATCTTCTGAAAACCCATGTAGAGAAAGAAGCAAGCAATTGCAAATAGGTAGTTATATGTTAACTAACTATACATGATCATTTCATTTTGTATAATATATTCAGAGCAAGACATAAAATAACCTCATTAAAAGCATGAATCAACAAACATAAATGGACGAGAACGAGAGATATTTTATTAATAACAACATAGAAGTTTGTTACAACCTATAACCATTGTGTCACAGTCCCGAAACTAGGCTCCAAGTTTCTCCACGCAAGGCTAGAGATGACCAGCACAACCTCCAAAGCTTTTTATTCCAACATGTTCAAGGAAGTAATGGATTTCTTCCTGACAAGATAGGGGGAAACACAAATACTGAAAACAATTCAGGGGGAAACGACAATCTCAGATGCAAAGGGGAAAACACGACTTACAGGGCTATAAAGAAAATGCCAGCATATTGGTGCATTTATTTGATATACTTTTCCTCCATCCCAAGGCTCTCTTTTATACTCCCTTTTGACAGTTGGAGTAGTTATGAACATGCTACAGGAGGTTGAGAACCTAAGGAACCCATAAACTTCGCCCAAAATAGTGAGATTTATTATTGTATTGAACATGTACGCAGGTTTCTAACTAGCAAGGCGTGTATGTACGCAAGTTTCTTTAAGGAGAGTCATGTACATTAAGAAAAATGGGATTTTCAAAGATATTTTTAAGGAGGAAAAGGGGAATTTTGCTCCTGCAAGCAGGGAAAGGGATTTAACTAAGGCCAATGAGTCATCATTAGCATATATGGTGTCAAATGACTCTATAAAAGATGCCCCCTAATGTACGAGGTCGGAAGAGAAACTGATGGCCGAAATACATTACAAAGTAGTCATGAGATTGTGGAGGAGGCATTAGGTAGGGTTAGTTCAAGAACAATCTTGAAACAATACCTACAATAGAAACAAGTATGATACTCTCTTCTCAAGTCAGGAATTCCCATGCTTGAGTATGATGTAATCATGGCTGCCAAATCAAATACACTATGTATCCATGAATGATAAAAATATAACTGATGTCCATGGCCATGAAAAATGTACATAGTGGATCCATGTAATATATAAAAGTAGAAATCATGGCCATGAGAGAAATACACAATGGATCCATGAAAAAATGTAGATCATAGCCACGAATGGACACACAATGGAGCTATGTCTCAAAATCAAATAGAGGATATCTGGAATCAATGGAGTGAACAAATTGATCCTCTGCAAGTACCAATATTGAAGAGGGTGGTACAATCAATACAAGTCGGGTAGGAGAACAAAAGAGGTGATGTTCGTACTTCACTTAAAGTATTCAAAACAATCCATCGTGGTATGATTCTACACTATGTGAATAAATGTGTTGAAGTCGAACACAATGAGAGATCATTTGATTACCGATCGTTGATGTATATTGTTAACAAACGCGAGAAAACCCACTGATAATGATAATGGGCGTCAAGATACCTAGTACAATCTAGAAAGTGTGAATAAATGGGATGATGTTGAACACCCGATAGAATCTATCGATTAGGGGACATTGATGAATTCCTACTGTCAATGGCGATGGAATCTGCCACTAATGACTGCAATCTCCAAGGTACTAAAATGACTCCATATCACTGTCCCATAGCAAGATTTGTTGAAGTCAATAGGAAGAGATCCGTTGGAAGGAAGGCATTAAGGCATCCTCCATCATCCAACATGAGGAGTAGCAGAAGGACAAATATTTGGAAGGACTCAGACCAAAAGATTGAAAGGACCACACTGAGGTACAACTCTGGCATGCACCAGATGGAATAGCACATGATAGAGACTCTCTAAATAGTAGCCAATAATGGTTACTATTGAAAAAGACAAGGAATCCACCAATTGGGTCAAATGGAAACTAAGGTATCGCACGAATCCCTATGTGTGATCATGGTTGTTGACGTCGAACACAAGGGAAATCGCTCAGTCAACGACCAATGATGGTTTTTCATCTATTGAGCATAATATCACCTATCAATAATGGAAATAGGCCAAGGGTGAAACTCTAGGTCATACTCTCATAGCAATGTGTTGTAGTCGATAAGAGCAGACCTGCCAACAAGAACTCAATGGGAACCTTCTATACTAGCACGAGTTGGATACTAAGATACTTGTGAAGCTTAGAAATACTTAACTGACATGGGAAGGCCAACTAGAAAATTCAAAGGCTTCTACAAAATGGTTGAGATGGGCTAACTTCCCTTGAATGGGAACACGACACAAAAAGTGACTTAGGCAGCATGAATTATAAACCAAGATACGTTTGTGACATAAGAGGCATCGACAAATGCTCCTTATGACTAGAAGAATAACCAGGCATAGGATATTATGCTCAAAACGAGAAAAAGAGCCTCCTAGAGCCATACTAAATCCAAAAACGAGGTAAATGACTCATTAGATTGTGTTTTGTTCGAGGGCGACATAAGTAGTTTCCATATAAACAATTAGACTCATTCCCATCCTTCTTTTTTCTTTTTTGATTTTTTGTCTTTTTCATATTATAAATCTTAAAAAAGAATAAAAGAATGCTATAGTACAATGGAGGAAATGAGCATTGT
>JZKD02S1673706.1:93745-107880 GCA_000966675.3 Picea glauca | reverse complement strand
ACTAGTTCCAAGCACAAGGAACATACCTATGCTCAATGCAAGGAAATGCATGCAGGATATGGATGCTTGAGGGAATTTTCCTCTAGGGATAGAGGGTGTCAAGTTGTAAAGGTTGGTACTGCGGAGTTGGTAACTTTTCAAGAATGCATATACAATTGGCTATAAAAGAACAAGTTAAAGCCGACATTAGGCCTGAAAAGCGCAAGCGGTCGATGTGCAAAGAAAATACAACCCAACACAAAAACAAATTGGAAGCCCCATGGGTAACTGGATAGAAATAGATGAGAAGAAGATATGAAGCTTAAACACAAAGTCATGGCGGGGCTATATAGGGCTTCCGAGCCTATGGAAAAAACGCAGCATGGGTGCCAAGATGGCTAGTGAGGAGCTAACTAGGGCACCCATGAAGAGGTAAGCTCTACCATCTGTAAATGACACTTTTAGAACAACTTGAAGGTATAATGTCTCAAGGAATGGGGTTGATCCTAAAGCAAGTATGTGATCAATATAGATAAATGCCTAATGTAGTCATAATGAAACCTACTCTATATGTCGGTAAAGAGTATGATACCTTCCAAAGAAGTTGAAAAATGCCACCAAATATAAAAATATTTATGGAAAAAGATATCTCTTAAGGATAATTTCATAAGAAAACATCTCCAAGGTACTTACATTACTTTAAAAGTTGTAAAAATGTTAAAACGGAGTAAAAAACTATACAAAAAGAGGGGGAAAATGGGTTAAAATAGGTGAAAAACTCATTTTTACAATATCATTTACTTTTTACCATTTGGAGAGCATTGGGAGCCCGTTTTACCTTTCAACCTTCTGAGGATTAGTACAGAGTGCACAGAGTTTGGAATTCAACACCGCTTGGACCAGGTATGAGATTGCTTCCTCATCTTTTTCATCCATAAGTTTTTTAATTTTAGTGATTTTTTGAGTATTTAAATGTGTTTTTTAGAGAAAACGATGTTGTATGTGGCTTTTGTTCACACAAAGCATGTACATAAAAGTATGGATGCGGTCCCTTTTAGTGACAGTTGTGTATGTGCGTGATTGTCCTAAAAGGAAGTTGTGCACATCCCCATAAACCTTCAAAAATTAAATTTTAACTCAAATTTTGGAAAATAAATTGCAGGATGGTGATTGAATGGAGGGAAAGAGAGCATGGAGATGTTCACAATGAGTCCATCAATGACCCGAAGGATCAATAATCCCTTTGATGGTGTGGATTGAACACGTTCTTTTGTTGTATTGGAAAAAGAGCACAATGCAGATTGCTTGAGACATTGATAGATTACTGTAATCCGAAATCAAATGCTTTCATGATTAGGGGGTAATCTCTAAAGATTGAGACTGAGGATATATATTTCCTCTCTGGATTTCCTCATCAAGGTGACATAGTGAAATTAAAAGGAAAATCATCCATTAGTATAACGATCAATGAATAAATTGCTTTATATTGCTCAGCCGAGACAGAGAAAGTTGGGAGCCAACTCCCATTAAGGCTTTATATTGCTCAACCGAGACAGAGAAAGTTGGGAGCCAACTCCCAATAAGGCAGATTGAGAGCCTCAGTTTGAAGATCATCATGTTGACAATTTCTCAAATTATAGGATCAACATCGCTACATCAAGCTTCGAGAGTGATGATGTTATTTGCACGCGATTTTTTTATGCCAATATTATATGATTGGAGTACCTTGTTGTTGATGTGCATGAAGGTCGGTTAACAAGATGCAAGCAAGGAAAAATGAATAACTTCAGCTTTGGAAGCCTCTTGTGTTTCTTTTTCTTTGAGAGAGTACCCATGATGAGTCCAAGAGTGGAAATACATCGGCATTATGAGAGAGATGGCGCGATGGACCGAGGTACTCCCGAGGCAGGGAGGGGAACAACTAGGCGATACCCAGGATGATGCATTTTTCTCTTGTTGGTCACACCAAGTGGTTGTGATCGAGGATTATCCTTATGCAGGGATTGACTATCGCAATGATCCAGATATTCATATTCCTCCAGGAAGTTCCTATGGAGATATTGGTATAATATTTTTTCCTTTTTTTCTTTTTTAAATTATTTCATTTTTGTATTTTTATGATTAAAGAAGCAAATGTTTTTTGAGTGGATAAAGATAATAATATGATTGTTTGATCATAAATATGTGGGACTGAGTTGACCTGAGATATTTCATTTGCATGTTCGATGTGGTCATGATGGCCAACTACGTGGATATGTCGATCGACTATTGATACAGGTTGAAGATTTGCTAGAGAAAATGCAGCCACATGTAGTTGGAGTACCACGGGCTTGGGTGTGGCTCTTTCGATGTCTAGCCAATGATGTTATTTGTTATGAGAGATGTGATGAGGGAAAGCAAGGCGCTCGGGACCATGATTAAGAAACCATGTATATTTTTGTAGTGTCGGTCTCGATAGAGGACAATCGAAGCTAAAAATCCTTTTTTGGAACATGATCCACTTTTTGTACTTGATATATATATATATATATATATATATATATATATGCATGTGATTTTATTATATACAAATATAATTTTGTGCTTTTGTTTCAACATGAATGATATAAATGTCAATCTAACACGTGGTTAGAAAATGCATCACATAAAGAATTATAAATTCTTAGAACATGAACATAAGTAATATGATTGAAACAATGCTCCAACAAATGTACCCGAAGGAAACGACGATGTAGCATAGGGCTGTAAACATGATATTCGTCGTTGAGTTGGGATACTACCAACTTAGCGTCTAAACAAACTTCTAAGGACCGAATGCGATGCACAATGACATCACGAAGAAATTCGATAGCATCACTATATTAAACCACGTTATTGGTGGACGGATCAAGACAAACACCTCTCAAAGCAACCAATTCACTCATGGGAAAATAAATCACACAAGTGGCGGAAGCCAGGTTTTGATTGTGATGGATAGCGCCATCGGTGAACCCTATGAACGTCGAAGAATCGCGTGACATTTTTCAACCAAGTAGAAGCACCATAAGCATCACTGACACAAAAATAGATCTATGCTACCACTAAATACAACAATGTACAAAATTTAGAAGAAGAAATCCTAGATGTGAAGGCTTAAGTGTAACACTTCTTAAGATAGAGCCCATTTCTAGGCTCCAAAAGTGCATTCCATTCAAAATATTCTATCTCGTAGGCTCCTTTCCACAAGGCACATCTCATAGTAAATGGGCCATGCCACAATGGATTGAACTTACCTGCCCCTAAGGAGACTTTGTCCTGGTCATAGAACAACGCAAGGTCCCCTTCAGGGAAGACATTAGGGTGCATGGATTTGTCATACTGACTCTTGACCCATCTCTTATGTGCCCCGTTTCCAGTATAAACATCACGACGTTGCTCATCGACATGCTCCAAATAGACAATGCATGCTTCTAACTCATAAGAGTCAGGTAGGATCTCTATAGCGATTTTAAGTGAAGAGATTTCACATTCAATCGGTAACAATGCCTCCAATCCATGGACAAGTTGGAAAGGGGAGAAACCAGTAGCAGTATTAACTACAGTTCGGTATGCCCACAAAGTTGGGTAGAGCATGATGTTCTAGTTGGTTTTATTTGCATTAACCTTACATTGGAGAATGGTTTTGAGATATTTATTGACAATCTCAACTTGGCCATTCACCTGCGGGTAATACAGAGATGATTGCTCCTACCTAAAACCCAATTTCAATGCTAGCTTTGACATCATCTTTCTCTAGAAATGACCTCCATGGTCAGTGACAATCTCTTTCGGAACACTGAACTGAGTAATGACATGATTAAATATGAAAAATGTTTTAGTCGCACCATCACTCGACAAAAGTAGGCATGGTATTTTCCCACTTTGTGAAGTAATCGACGACAACAATGATGTAACAATGCCCCCTAGACGAGGGCAAGTGGCATGTCATAAAATCAATGCCCCACTCAGTGAAAGGGTCGATATTGATGACTAGAAAAAGCAGAGTAGGATGTGCGTGAATTTTTCAAGAAAAAACTTGACATTGATGACATTTTTTTACTACCTCGATACAATATTTAAAAATTGTGGGTCAAAAATATCCGGCATGCAAGATTTTTTGGGTTGTTGTTAACCCAAAGATATGACCTCCACATGCTCTATTGTGAGATTCATTCAAAACAAACGTTTCTTCTTCATGAGTGACACAATGACGTAAAATTGAGTCGACACCACGGTGATATAAGGTATCCCCAATGATGAGATAAGTTTTCGCCTGGTGGTGAATGCATCATCGATATTCTATCGAATAATGCAGGGGAAACTTCAGGGTCTAGAGATATGCAAGAATGTATCCATACCAAGGATCGGTAGAAGACATTAGAAAGATGGATTCGTTTGCGAATGAGTCTTCAAATGGTTCTTATTTATCTTCCCTCAGAAACTCTGACATCAATTCCGCAAAGAGAAGTGACTTTTTGGAATTTGCCAAAGCGAAGTCTAAGCCAAATTCTTTTAAAATCACAATCCATTTTTTGTATTTTCCACCAATGATACGACAAGTTCAAACATATGGGAAAGGATTAACGTCCGCAATAACATTAGTTTTATGGAAGAGGATATAATGTCGAAGTCTTTGGACAATATGGATAGTTGTCAGAGCTAGTTTCTCAAAAATCAAGTATCGCAACTCGGAGTCAACCAAATCATGACTCATGTAAAAAATGACATGCTCGACAAGCGTATCATCTTCTTGTACTAAAAGTATACCCATGGTCAACTTAGACGCTGCTAGGTATAACAAGAAGTCACAAGTAAAGTCGGGTGGACTAAGGAGGGGGGAATACATTAAATCCTTTTTTAACACATCGAATGATCTTTGCGCATAATTATCCCATTCAAATGGGACCCCTTCCTTCAACAAACACACGAAACCGTTCGTGATCTCAACATAGTTAGCGATAAAATGACGATGGGAATTTTATTTTCCTTGTAGACTATAAGTTAACAAATTGTACGCAGGGGAGGCAATTGGACTATTGCCTTGACCTTCAAAGGGTCCATGGTGATTGTTGGACAGGAAATTTTGGATGTAATTTTAGAGATAAACCTAAGTATGAAGAAATCACGTAGAAGGAGGCAATCGCATAGAAGGAAGAAAGAACACATAAGGTAAAAAGGGTGTAGAAGGACGGACAACGAGCAGGACAAAGACATCACACAGACATAAGGAGAAAGCAAGTAAGAGAGAGAAGGAAGTGCAAAGGACGACAATGTGACTTTCCAGAAATAGAAGAATAGTAGAAAATTTGTATAAATAACAAGAAGTAGAAAAAGGAAAACAACGAGTTAACTGAAGTTGGCCATGCCATGCATTATAATGAGCTATTTTGGGATAGATAAGAATAGGAATTTAACCCCTAGATTTAGGTATAAATATGTAATGGGTAGGGTGAAAAGAGAGAGCTAGCGAGAGATAGAGAGCGAGAGAGCTAGTGGGCTAGAAAAAGTGTGAAAAATCCATCGAGGTTGAGATTATGTAAGAATCGTGAATCAGTTGATACGATGAATAAAGACAATGTTTGAGAGATAATCTTGCATATTGTGTTCTTTACTTGGTTATGTACGGTATAAATGATGTTGTTATTCTTCACAGACTAGATCTAGTGTATGGATTAATTATGATGCAATACTCATGAATGACTGTAATAATCGAGAACATACATAAGCTGGAATAAGGAACAATGGTTTGTGCATCTGCCTCCCTTTCCCTTACTGCTGGAAAAAATTGGTTCTTGTAGCCCCAATAGATACCTCGGGTAAGACTTCATCTGTGCAAGCAGGTGATGCTGAAAGGGTTGGTGTCTTGAGGGTTTGTTGGTCACACTTAAACTGAACTTTGGGTCTTACAACCCGTGCACAGACAAGAGAAGCCCCACAAATGGTTCTATTGTCAGGACCAAGAAATTATGACTAAGGGAATGCTTTTGAGATCGACTAAGAAAGAGATCATAGACTGGCTAGAACAAAAAGAACGAGAGTTCGCATGACAAGAGAATAGGAACCCTCAGATGAGTGACAAGCAATGGATGTAAAAGTATGTGTTCACAGATCTGCATGAAATCTTCTTTGTCTAATTCCCAGAAATTCTGACTAAGTGGCTAGAAAGATTGGTTGAGAAGACAGGAAGGTTTAGAGCTACAGTGCCAAAGAATTGGACTCTTGAATTTGGTAAGTAACCCAACTACTCGAGCAATTGATTTTTGGTTAGATAGTATATTAGGGGGTTATGTTACATAATTCGTAGTAGATTGCATCCAATCATACAATGTTGCAAAAATAAAAAATTTCAAAGGTCCACTTGGAAGGTTCTTAAAATCATTAAATGCGTGGAACAAAATGTTATTATGTGGAAAAGATGTGATAATAATGAATTCTGACAACTAAACAGGCTTTGCGCACATAGGGGAGTTGGAGGATAATAGAAGGATCACCTGAGAAAAGGAAGGAAGCACTGAAAAAGGAAGGAAGGGAATGAGAATGCAAGAAGGCAGTACACAAGAAGAAGATTACGAGGTTGGAGAGTTGCACATAGGAAGGAGGTATAAAAGGCAAAAGGTTGTGGCTGGGAGAGAAGATTTGCACTGTGAGCTAGAAGTACGAGAACCTTGCGCACAAGTCTTAATCATAGAGATACCCTACATAGGAGGAGGAAAAGAGGGGTGTCAGTCCAGTCCAACAATATAAGATATGGTAAGTCCTACTTAGACATGATGCTACGTTGAATCCACGACCCCGTTTGAATCACCACAATCAGAAATAACCTTTGAGTATTTTTCGAAATCCATCGTAGTTAGCCAAGGAGGAAAAAATAGTAACAGTCAAAATAATGGGAGTAGTGAGCATAGTCAAAATAAGAGTTTACCAACATCACCAAAAGGAGGGAATACACAACCCAACATGGCAGGAATAGATAATACACCTAGACTTCCTGAATTCAAGGGAGTGGGATTAGAGGATCCAGAACAACACTAATTTGTATGTGAGACAATTTGGGTCACTAAAAACATACAAGATGATGTCATAAAAATCGTGCAGTTAGCAACGTCATTTAGAGGTTGTGCATTGGTATGGTATATGAAATTACAGAGCATTACGCCTATTAAACATACCAGGACCTTGGCAGAGATAAAGCAAGCCCTACTAAAGTAGTTCAAAAAGCCAAATTGGGAGTCATAGTACATCACCGAGCTCAAAGAGACCAAATAGGTATGAACGGAGTCAGTATGGGATTACGATCAACGCTTTAAGGGTGTGATTGGGAGACTAACTTTCCAAATTCTGGTCAACAACATCAAGAGTGATTTATTGTTGGACTTCTTCCACACATTCGAAGACCCCTGATTCAACAGAAGGTTACGTCGCATCCTGAGGCTCTAGAATCGTGATGAAACTAGAGTCATCTTTGGCATGAGACACAGGAGGAATGACCCAGGTTCAGACACAATTGGCTACATTAAAAATTCATCTGGTCAAGCTTACCAAGGGAAGGGAAAAAAGAGAACATGTTTGGTGTACAAAGTGTAGGACAGAAGGCCATCACAAGGATGAATTCCCAACATTCGCGCAGTACTTGGCAGTGGGAGTGTTGAATCCACTACTCGGAGGAGGATACTAAGATTTGTAAGAAATGGGGCTATCATCCCACTAAGTGCCCATTACTCCAAAAATATCAGAGTACTCCAAAGAACTTATTTTGCAAGTTGATGGAGCGTGAAGAGAAGGATTGTCGTGCATTCAACCTACTAAGGGAGCACACATCGGATATGTACAAGATCTAGGAAGAGAACATTGGTGCAGATGGGAATGGCGCGCATTATAACACTCAGAGAGGTTTTAATCAGGGGAACAAAGAAAATTTTGGCAAAGGCCAAGGTAGAGAGAATTTTGGTAGAGGAGGACAAGGATCGATTATCTGTTATAACTGTAATCAACCTAGACACTTAGTCCGGTATTTTCAGAAACTGTGTACCACGTGCACATATTGCAGAGCACTGGATCACGCAACAGAAGATTGTCCCCAACTAGTTACAAAATGGTAGGCTAGAGGAAACCCAAACCCGAATCAACATTAGAATCAGAATGTGCAGATGATATCAGTAGAAAGACGCAGTGAAGGACCCAAAATCGCAGTTGTTACACGAGGAGGAGCTTGGATAGGCGTAGATATGGAAACTCAAGGAAACCAAACAGAGCAATGGGTAAGAAAGTTAGCAGGACCCATGCCAGCATTCGTTACTCAGCAGCAAAAAGAGACATATCAGAGCATAAGAAAGGAAATGCTTGGACCACATGGGGGCACATCAACATCATCTTTGCCTCATATAGAAGACCTAGTGGCACCTAAAAATTCAAGTGCACAAGTAACTACACTAACTGAATTCCTAAAGAGTTGTGTATAACTGATGAATAATAGAACTATGCTCAATATGTTATATAACATGATTGATCACTGCGCAAAAGGAAGGGACACCCCAGTCGCTCAAAGAATGGTAAATCAGGTACCGCGCAAGAAGAGAACCAATGGGGAATTCAGATTTAATACACAGATCAGGGAGTACGATGTGGATAATGTTATTCTAGACTTAGGATTGGATGTGAATGTACTACCTAAGTAGACATGGGAGATGATGGGAGAACCTCAGCTAATATGGTCCCAAGTTCAGTTAAGGCTTGCAAATCAACATATGATAATCCTGATTGGGAGACTAACAGGAGTACCTATGAACATATATGGAGTGTGCAACATGGCAGACTTTGAATTTATTAAGATCATAGATGATAGTCAACCATATCCTGCCTTAATGGGATTAGAATGGGTGGTCGATAATCCTGTATTTATTAACTTTAAAAGGAGAGAGATGATCTTCGAGGTTGGGGATCTAAAAGTTACTGTACCTTTGGACCCATCAGAAGGGAAGAGATACATAGAGTCATCCAGAGGAAATGATATGGAAAAATTGTATAATCTAACTGCGCAGATGGAGGATTATGTTGATCCAACAACGGATGGTGCACTAAGTTGGAGAAATACCAATTCATGCACATCAGATTCAGAAGATGGTCTAGAGAATTGGCAATGGAGGATGCATGAAGTGTCAACTAGACGATGTGCACATATAAACTAATCCTTGCGTTGGATTGACACATAGCTATGTAACCCACCCAGGTACGATGGAATAATTGAGATTGGTATGTTTATATAAGCATTTGAGTTACAGGTACCTAAACAACAGAAGATCTTGGCACTAGATGTTGTCTTAAAGGAGACTCCATCCAGATGGTGGGCCGTGCACATAAAGGAAATGAAGGATTGTGCACAGTGTAGTAGAGTTATGCAAATACGCTTTGGGCCCAAGGAAGCAGAAAGTGCGTAGAAGTACACAGAAGAGGTCAACCTGACGAGTCACATAGACAAATGTAGAGCTTTATGGTGCTCAAAACCAGAGACAGAGTGGATGCACCGATTCAAACACATGTTGGACACAATCCTGAAGAATCGGTATTTAGAATTGGAGATGCACATGGAGACAACATAATGGGAAGGATTGGCCCAGAGATTCGAAATCATGTTCACTTTTGAAGATGAATCCCCCTCCATACATGCAACACTACAGGCCATCCGAACAAAGATCTTCTCGATGGTAGAATCGATGGAAGAAGTTCCATTAAGTAGTGCGCACAAAGCCAAGATGATGGTCCAAAATCTATTGAAATGCTATAATCTCACGGAGGAAGAATACA
Organism: Picea glauca; assembly: GCA_000966675.3. NCBI lineage: Eukaryota > Viridiplantae > Streptophyta > Pinopsida > Pinales > Pinaceae > Picea > Picea glauca. The sequence continues at coordinate 98,082 of JZKD02S1673706.1, read as the reverse complement.
AGTAAGAAGATCCCATGAATGTGTAGGTACCAGAGACAGAAGGAACACACACAGTAGAAGGGTCAGAGCTTGTATTCGTCGCATACAAACAACTTATAAAGACAAAGAATGTCAACATTGGGACAATGGAGAATCCTGAGTTTGCGCGAATAGAAGACTATTGAAATGATGAGACAATTGAGAAGGTGGCAGACTTATTACGGGAATATCATGACTTATTTCCAACCACATTCTCGTAGATGAAAGGGATAGTGGGAGTTTAGGCAATATGAAGATTGCACTAAAACTTGGAGCTAAGCCAATACGACAAAGACCTTACAGGTTGAACCCGTGGTATAAGGAGAAGGTGAAGGTTGAACTAGAAAGAATACTCTACGCAAGAATTATTGAGCCAGTGGAATAATATGAGTGGATTAGCCTAATGGTGGTGCAGGACAAGAAGACTGGAGGAATTAGGATCTGTGTGGACCTAAGGAATTTGAATGACGCATGCTTACATGACTCATTCCTAACACTATTCACGGATGAGGCATTGGAGAACGTAGGAGGAAAATAAACGTATTCATTTACAGATTGATTCTATGGAAACCATCAGATAAAAATTGCGCAGGAGGATATACACAAAACCACATTTGCAACTGAATGGGGCAGTTATCAGTACATGGTGATTCCATTTGGATTGAATGCCCCTCTGGTATTTTCTAGAGTAGTCGTGGAAACATTCAAAGAGTTTATCCATAAACTTTTGGAATTTTATTTAGATGATTGGATGGTGTTCAATCTACTTCAAGATCATATAGAAGTACTTTGGTTGAACTTGAAGAAATGTATCCTTTTCACACCATTTGGAATTCTACTAGGACATGTAGTATGCAAACAAGGACTATTTGTTGACCCAACCAAGATCGCAGTGATTATGGGGTTGGAACCTCCGACATCAGTCACAGAGTTGAGGGAAACTTTGGTTCATACAGGGTATTACATGAATTTTATCAAAGGGTATGTGTAGATTACAACACCCATGGAGAAGTTATTGAAGAAATGAGCCAAGTTCCAATGGAATGAGGGTTGTTAGAAGGGGTTGGACACTCTGAAACAAAGACTAGTCACCACACCCATTTTAATATTTCTAGACTGGAACAAGGAGTTCCATGTACATGTTGATTCATCATCCATTGCATTGGATGCAGTACTATCACAACCATGAGAAGGAGACATTGATCATCCGATTGTGCTTTCCAGTAGGAAGTTATAAATATCTAAAAACAATACAGAACGAGAAGGCTTGGCTATGGTCTATGTGCTCCAGACGTTCATTCATTACTTACTTGGGTCTCATTTCAAGATGTACATAGATCATTCTTCATTAAAGTATTTAGTCAATAAGCCTGTCTTAGAAGGGAAAATATGCAAATGGTTGTTACTATTTCAGGAATATGACTTGGAGGTCATAGTAAAACATGGGAAGTTGAATGTAGGACCTGATCACCTCTCGCACATAGTTACAGGAGAGGATGTAGGTAATTTAGATGATAATTTCCTAGATGCACAGTTTTTTGCAGTAAGGATGGTGGATGATTACTCCGCGGACATTGTGGAGTTTTTAAATACAGGTGTGGCCTCCTCCGACATGACAGTTGCGCAGAAGAAACAATTGGTAGTGAAATTTGTAAATGTGTTGAACTTGCACATAATATATATAGATAGAAAATACCACACACATTTGCAGAGAGAAATTGAGAAAGAAGAAGCAAGAGAGAAAGAATGGAAGAATTCTCATTAACTGTAATGAATAATGAATAATTTACACATGATATACTTTGTATAACTCAATCAATGCACACTGGAGGAGAAACAATGAGCCATATTGGTGGTCTAGAATGATCTGGATACACACTAGCAGTTACAGTAGTGAACTTCCACCTAGTCTAGTCTCTCAGGCAATTACGGGAGTGAACTGCCACCTAGGTGAGTTAACTAGTCAACCAGTCTTCAGTTAACTGACTGAAATAGAATGTAGTGAGGAGTATATCAAGGAATCAAGGGTAATGCGCCAGTATGGTGATGAAACCAAGGATAATGCACATTAGCATGGTGATGATCCCAATGTTGCATGGTGACAAAACCAATGCATCATCTAAACTCAACTCAACTAGTCAAATTGAAGTGTCAACTGAAGAGAATATTCTCCAGGTGGAATATTCTCCCCTAAAATATAGGAGACTAGATAATGAATAATAATGACTAATAAACAAGTAAAAAACTTAGGAAAAAGAAATCCTAGGTGAGTATGAAGTAACTCCAACACCCCCCCTGAACATCACTATGGTGAAAATAAAGAATGGGTCCCGACAACGAGGCCATGTTAGGTACCCAAATACAAAAGATACACTGAAATAAAGTTAGGAAAGAAGGAAAACCTCATGGGAAACCCCCCCCCTCAAGGTACAATGTATGTAAAAAGAAGAACTACAATTGTCAGGCAATTGTGTTCTTCACTCCAAGACGACTTCATAGAGAGTGAAACTTTTTCTCTGTGAAGGTCTTGGTGAAGATGTATGTCGTCTATTTAGTTGAAGGATAGAAGTGTAGGTCAATGATCCTCTCATGTACTAAGTCCCAGATGTAGTGCATGTGGATCTTTATGTGCTTCGTCCGCTCCCTCTGAACTGGAACTCTGTAGAACTTCAGAGTGCTCTGGTTGTCACACCAAATGACGATCGGTCGATGAGACTGAATGCCCAACTCAGTGAGAAAATGTTGTAGCCACATAGCCTAAATGGTTATGTTAAATACCCCTTTGTACTCTGGCTCAAATGAAGATAAAGCAATGGTAGCTTGCTTCTAGCTTGACCAACAGAGAGGCCCAGAACCAAGACTGGGTGAGTAACCAAATGTGGACTTGCGATCAATGTTATCGCCAACCTGTTCAGAATCAGTCAACCCGATGAGATCTAATGTAGAGTTTTTTTCATACTGAATCCCAAAGGTGATGGTGCCATGTACATATCAAAGGATACGCTTTGCAGCCTTCCAATGTAGCTCATGCAGCGCTTGCATGAACCTGGAAACTGCGCCAACTGCATAGGAGAGGCCTGGTCTAAAGTGTGTGAGATACAACAAGCTCCCCACTAGATGTTTGTACAATGTGTTGTCAACCAGTGGAGTGTCCCTGCCATACTCAATTTTGACTCCTGATAGGAAAGGAGATAGAGCAGACTTGCAGTCTGTCATGTGAAATCTCTCACTAGTACATATGACCAAATTTGCGACGGTTTTGCGTTGCTATTGCCACACTTATTCGTCACAATTTCCATGAAAGCCAAGACTTTTTTTCGTCGCTATATACATGAACCAGGTGTTCATGGAAACAACAACGAAATTATCTCACCACATGTCATCACCATCAAGGTAGGTTAAGCTTATGCATTGTCGCAATTACGACGAAACTTCATGGAAATTACGACGAAAAATCGTGGCAATGTAAAAATATTTGTGGAAAGTTGCGACGCAAAAGCATGACAATAGCGACGAAAATGTATGCCAAGACAAAAACTTACGACACAGATGTTGTATGTGTGACGCAAAACTGTGGCAACTTGCGATGAAAAAGCGTGGCAATAGCGACGAAAATTTATGCCAAGACCAAAATTACGATGCAGATGTTGTATGTGCGACGCAAAACCGTGGCAAATTGCGACGAACTTTCGTCGCTATTGCCATGGTTGTTCAAAATAAAAATTGGCTTCCGACGAACTATCGTCGATATTGCGACGCATCCTTTAAGTTTAAAAAAAAAAAATACACGAGATATGGTACTACCATATTACATTGTAATATGGTATACCATTTTACATTTTAATATGGTATACCATATTACAATGTAATATGGTAATGCCATATTACAATGTAATATGGGATTACCATATTACATTGTAAAATGGTAATGCCATATTACAATGTAATATGGCATTACCATATTACAATGTAATATGGTAATGCCATATTACAATGTCTCTACTTTCTCAACAAGATGCAAGAAGTTCTTTTTAAAAACAACTTAGGATAGCGATTTGTCCTAAGTGGGATGGTGACCTTGGCATTCAACAAGATAGGAAGTAATTCATTGATGACAAGTGTAGTAGGTGTGCAGGTCCACTAGTGTGTGGATATTATCTACTAAGTGTCGGACTTGAACTTCCTCTTCCAGAATAGATGGCTTATATAGCTTGAGATGATTGACATAAATGATATTATGGATGTCTAGAAAGGAAGGGAAATAGTAATGACAACCATTGTCATTAATATATTGAAGAACAATATAGGGACAATAGCAA
>JZKD02S1673706.1:1907-13668 GCA_000966675.3 Picea glauca | reverse complement strand
CAGGGGTGCGGAAATTCCAATTACAAAAAATAAGTGCTGGGCCAAACACAGGCCTGTAGAACCAAAGGTCTTCAACCATACTGCATCTGACGATGCATCTCTTCATGGCACATGAGTTGACCACCGGTGCTAAATGGGTGGTCAACAGACCCTGAACCATATCACATAGTTCAAGATCCTCCAAGACAAATACTATTCTGGTTTTCCAAGGGGACCAGTTGCTAGCTCCTGCTAGCCTATCCTTTGCCCTCAACTGAGTCATCGACATGACTGCCCATTGAAACTCAAACTGATGCTAAACACTGCAAAAGAGAACAACCTCACTCCTGTACACATAGGTGTGAAAAGAGGCTGTCCACAGCTGTCCAAAACAGTCCAAAAAACTGCTCACTGTATGCTTCACAAATCAGCAGACTCTTAGCCACCTAGGCTCTGATACCATGTAGATTTTTGAGGAACTAGAAGGCTGCCCAACAGGTCTGTCTTTGACCTCTTGTTGGGCTCTAAGTTTAGTTTATCAAAGCTGTCCTTGCTGCTGTTTTAGGACAGAAAACAGGTCTGAAATTTCTGTCAAGAATTCTGCCCTCTAACTGATGGTTATATGCTCTTTTAAGGTGCCCTTGCAAGTGTTTTCGTAACTGATGTTAGCATATGCAAATACCTTAAAGCATATAGCACTCCTCTAGGATCTTAACAAACTCCTATTGCTGATATAAAACTAAGCATACATGAAAAATGAACAAGTGTAATTTTTGGTCAACATGACCTTGGACAAAACCCCCCTAGGGAAAACCAGTTTGAGATATATGTATATATATGAAGTGTCTCAAGCACGGAATACAACACATAAGTAAATACAATGGAACCTATACACATAGCAAGCTCCTCTCAAGCTTTGTTAGCAAGTTCCTTGAGAAATGTGCCCAAGAAGTGCGCCGTCGTCTTTGTCCCCCAAGCAAGATGAGCTAGTGCACTGTTGACCTTCTCTTGGTTGTTCAAGAACCCTTGCATGCAAATCTCCCTTTGTATGCTGCCTCAAACCTCCACCAATCATATCTGCTCTAGCTTCACTCCAACATGTGCCTGCAAGCCTACGCCCTCTCTCCACAAGTGCGCCCTCCACCAAGCAATAGCACTAATACACAAAGCTTGAAGCCTCAAGCCTCCTTGCTCCCTCCATGAATTAGTGCGCCCAAGCTTTCTCCTCCAAACCGTCTCTCACACTTCTCTTCTTCACTCTACAACTCAAGTGAACAATTGAATGCCTCTCTCAACCCTTGCGCCCCTCTTTAGCCATCCTTAGCCAAACCTAGAGATCAATGGCTAAGATCATCTCTAGCCATCTCTAATCAATGGGTGAGATCTTCTCACAAGTATCTCACTTAGAAACCCACTTTTGGTTAAGTTTCCTAAGTTTGCTTTATGTCCCTTAATTCACCCACAAAGTGAATTAATAGTCACTTTTTGCCTTAAGTGACAAATTTCACTTTTGACTTAAAACTCCTAAGTCAAAGTGAAATTAGACATAAAGTAAAGTACAAGGGTCAAATCATTTCCCTCTTGTGGTTAGAGAGACACAACCACAAGGGGACCACTTTCCAAGGTACCCAAAACTCAACAATATACTATGGAAGCTACCTCCACCAATGGTACAAATACAACCAATCCATCAAATATGTTAATGAGAGTGAAAAGGTATGACAAATTGATCATGTAAAGTTGTTCTCTATGAATACCCTCGTACCCTTGGGTGGCCAGGGTTTGATCAACCATAAGGGTACTAAGAACAAGACATGAACCCACCATGTAACAACCAAGTGAAAGTAGTGAGTAGAACATCATGATCAAGGGAAAATAATGAGGTGATCTCTCCAATAGTGGTCCAACATGAGAAAAGTGCCTCCATCAAGCTGAAAGATACATGATGTACTACTGAAGCAACCTCCACCAATGGTACAAACACCACCAATCCATCAAATATGTTGATGACAGTGAAACGGCATGACAAACTGATCTTGTAAAGTTGTTCTCTATGAATACCTCCATACCCTTGGGTGGCCAGGGTTTGATCAACAATAAGGGTAGCACCAAGGAGAACAAGTGCACTATGATAATGTCCATGATCTGCAAACTGGTCCATAGAAAGTCCATAGGTGCATCCTGTCAGGTATCGTCAAAAATGGTCCTTTGACACCCCATACAAAATATGGTGTAACAGATGGGTTTACTAGGCATGCCATCCATGAATGTATGGAAGCATCCCTTGGGTTTCCCTGTGGGATTTTCCTTTGAAAAAAGTGTATGTTTATTTTTCATCTTTACATGGGTATGATAGTGTTATGTTGACTGATTCTCTCGTGGAGTGTTGTAGCAACACGTTGGCCTGTTTGCAAGGTTATCCCGCAGAAAAAAAACCAAAAGCGAAAGCTAGAGCTGGATAAATATTTAACATACATGTTTAAACTGCAAGTTTTCTTACACAATCCTCTGTAGTGATGTGTCTCTTTTGAAAATGCATGCAATTTGGTCCCAATAAGCATTCAAAAACATAATGGTAAAATATCCAAAAGGGATGGGCTCAACATGCATCATGATCTTATGTCAACTGCTTGAAGCCACTTTACCAAATATACATGGTACCGTTATTTCAAAAATGAGAGTAAATGTATGCGTGGTAAACTTATATTGTGCAGATTTGCTCATTTTTCCATTTAACTTTGAAATGAAATATGTTGATAAGTTTATGTTTGGAAAAATGTGTGCAGGCTGATAGTAGACAGGTTCTATGACCTTGTGGACTTCTGGATAACATTCAATGAGCCACATGTATTTGCTTTGACCACATACTGTTTTAGTGGCCCGGCCAACTTGTTCCAGGTTGCTGCAACTGCTTTACGTCAAAGAGTTTACAGAAGTACAATTAACAGAATGGCAACTGCTCATATAAAAGCTTACGATATTATTCATGATACAAGGTGGGTACCAAGTCATGTCTTTTAGCAAAGAGTAGAGAAAAATGAGAAAAACTGATTCCTTCTAATCCCAAGTTTGTATGTGATCACAATTTTGTCAATTTTAATCCTTGGTGACAGGGTTTCTTAAGAGATTGTAACACAAATTTTCTCATGTAGTCATGAATATTCTTGTCGATTGTTGCTGCACATTTCTGTAGATTAGTATCATCATTCATTCCAGTCCCTCCAAGCTGGTTATTCATTCATGGAGAAAAGACTGCCCCATAAGCACTAATTTCAATGAGTGCCCAACCTATTCATTGGTCAACTTTGATCTTTGTTTGCATTTGATCTACGTCATTATAATTGAAATAGCTAACAGCTAAACACCAATATACATAATTGCTTTAATGTTCTTTCAAGGCCAAAATACAACAGCAGAAGAATTCATTGTAATTATAACAGTGATCTTAGTAAGAATTAGTTAGATGGTAAATCTGATACTTTGGTTGGACCACTTTTGCTCAAGAAAGCTGTTATTAATCTTTCCTCTCATCCTCTTCATTTTTGGGAGGTATTCTTTTTCCTCAAATTGAGGAATCAACAACAACAGATTTTGCACTTGTGACAGTTATAACCTGGTGGGTTTGTCAGAGTTGTCAATAGTACATATTATTTTCATGCACAAAATATGTGGGTAGTTTGGCTAAGGGAATAATCATCTTACCACCTGCACAATACCATATGCTCATGTGTCATGTCCCTGTTTTTGGATTTCCCTGTTCTGCAGTCAGAGGTAGCTTTATGAGGTGTAAACGGGGGTTAACAGTGAGCTCAGGCATTTCGGAGGAGTTGTACAAGGTCTAGGCTAGTCCATTCACCATATTTCATCATCAGGATCATTCCCGCACAGCTCACTCGTGGTTCCCTGGCATTCCGACGATTTTTGTCATTTAGAGTTATTATTGAGCATATTTTAATTAAAAACATAGAAGGTACTATTTGGAGCGTATTATCTGAGGGAAGGCCTTCGTGTAATATCTCGTTGGAACCAGAACAGAAAGTTCTAAAGGATGGGATGATAAAAAAGGGGCTTTCAATGCCCGGAAATGTCTTAAAAGTGAACTAACCCCTTTCCGGCATAAAAAAAGGAAATAAAAGGTTTATAAAGTAATTTTAAGTGAATAATAAAAAGGGAGGTTCTATAAATAGTTAAGAAAAAGTATAAAAGGAGAATAGACCTCATCTTCATGATCATATTTATGATTTGATCTCTCTTTCATAGTGCTCTCGGAGCCAAGGTTTTTGTTGGGTTTTGGCAAAACCCTTCTGTTGTGGTTTAGTTTCGGTGGTGAGAGATCCACCCTAGCTAGACATCGTTGGTTTCTGTGGTGAGATATCCACCCTAGCTAACCTTGTGAGGAGAGATCATCCAGATCTCTCATTCGAGCTTTAATGCCGTGAATGCACTACTAGTTGGAAGGCAGATCTGAAGGTTTTCTTCTTGAGTTTGCAGAGATATTTGTGGTAAAGGAAATGAGCTTCAGCTGAGAGATGCCTTGTGTTGAGAGGCCAAAATCGTGGCCATTTGTTTACTCACAGAGAAGGAGTAGTTTTTTCTAGTGAGAAATCGACCAGCAGCTGCCAGTAGTGTCCAGGATGCATTTGCAGGAGTAAGGGCCAGCTCAAAGGGATCGACTTGCTAGAGGCAGCCTCAGAACTGTTCATTGAAGTTTTTGTTTCTCCTAACAGTCAACAACTGAAGCGCTGGTATAACTTGGAGCCTGTGTAAGGGTTTGGGATCTGAGCATTTGTTGCAGGAGGCATCATTGAGCTCACCAACAGAGGTTCGAACCACCCCCTCCCCTTCCATAACTCGAGCTGAGATGAACAGCAGCTGTTATAACGCACTCAGACAAGCCTCTAAGGAGATATTGCCAGCTTGGGAGGATGCATTTAAAGGTCAGAATATATATCAGCTCGCTACAGCCTGGAGGAGCTCAGTTGCTCAGCCATTTGAGTTAAATAGAGGTCAGATCTAATAAATTGTTGTTTAGTCTGAGTAGATGTTGTTTAATGGTGCTTAAACATATGAGAAATCTCTTTAAAAATCTTATATACCAAGCACACTGGGTTATTCCTATATTCGTGTTGTTCTATTGTAAACCCATGTTTAAATATTCAAACAAATCCTAGACAGCAGTAGATCTGAAGCAGACAATTGTACTCCTAAGTCCTGGACCAGCAATGAAAATATGTGATCTACTTTCATAATAGGCAGTGTAGCGTAATCCATACTCAGTTAAGTTTCAGATCTGTGGAAGAACATTAGATTGGGGCAGCCAGTACTGTGCTGTGTTAGTGGATTTATTTTGGGGTATGATCTTAAATTGTACTAGTATTCCACTACAGAGAAAACTCAGATTTGCATATTAGTGGTTGATGGGGATTGCTCAGTAAGTCATATACAGCATACAAACTCTCATTTCACTCAGTTACTAGTTGGGAACATTTCAGTGGTATCAGAGCTAGAGATCTTTCCAGCCTGAGGGAAAAATCAGCAGCAGTAAAGTAGTAGCAAGGATGAAGACAAGAGAGGAATGCTGGGCTGAGCTTTCACATCAAGCTTGTCAAACAAAATACTTACGGTACTACTGGGAGTATCTAGCATTAAGTGGGGAGGTTTGTGCAGCATTGCTCTTTCGAGACTATTACACCATCAAGTCCGGGAGCCAGCCTGAGGATTTGGATGAGGATCTCCTTAAAATCTTAGTGCGGGAAGATGAACAGAAAGGACAGGTTGATGGTGAGATTGATATGGAGTTGACAGTACACGATGAGGATGTGCACGAGGAGGTAGCCTTAGAGCTATCCTATGAGACCAGTGACTCCAACACATCCGATGGACAAATAGATGGGCAGGATGATAGCACATGTGATGCAGATATTGAGGATTCATCGTCTCACCTCAGCATTGGTTCTTGTGAGAATCAAGGGATGTTAGCACCTAGATATGATGTGGATATGATGTTGGAGCTGGTACATCCTTCATCATTTACAACAAGAGTCCAGGCATCTACGACAGGCGAGATACGTGAGGTGGACAGTAGTACTGGTGATGCGACAGAGGAGCCTCTTTTGGATTTACAGGCACAAGAGGAGAGTCATGATTCAAAGATGGTTGACTATATGCTTGCTGGGAAGTATGGGAGATATGAGTTACCTCTTGTGGAGGGGCCATTAATAGCTCCGATGGTAGTTGCACATGCGTTGATTGGACACATATTACAGGGATCAGCCGATAGTGACATGGACGCATCCCTTGTCTTTCGGGATGGGTATATTACAAATGTGTGGGATCTTGGTTTAGATGACACTAGTAGAGTATCCCAGGATCTTGGTGGAGGATACAACAACACACACAGGATATAGGATGATACGTGGGGAGGCAACAATGTATGAGATATTGCCAGATAGTGATGAGGATGAGGTATAGGGTAGTGAGCACATCAGCCCAGACAGTGGGCAACCACGCATGGAGGTTAGGGAGATTGGACAACCATACAGGAAGAGTTTATACAGGCGCGAGACTGAGCATACTTCAAAGACGGATTGTCGGATAGGAAATCATCTGGATGAGGACATGGAGTATGGTAGGATGGATGTTACAGATGATGACCATGTGGTCAGCTTTTAGGGTGTATGGTCATAGCAGGAAGCGACTCATGATACATGGGATTGGCTCATGAGGATTACTTCTGATTGGAAGTCCCAACTTTTGGTGGAATATTCCAAGGATTGCTTCGCTTGTGAGTTGATGGATGGATGCATCCAGGATGACCAGTACAGGGTAGTGGATAACATCATCTACTACATAGACACCATATACCTCGTCTCAGAGTCTACACTTATGATCGAGATCTTGAGGACGATACGTGAGACACCTATGGATGGACACTGCATGACCTGTCAACAGATCCGAGAGAGATTCTCCTAGGAAGGGTCTTGAGTATGATGTGACGAGACATATGAAGGAGTGCATGACTTGTTAGCTACACGAGTTAGAGTATGATTATTCAACTAGATTATTGCAACCCGCTCTCGTTTCAGGACAAAGTTGGGATGATGTGTTAGCACCTCTCTGCACAGGCATTGAAAAGATTAGCGTAGCACTGTAAGAGTCGGTTGATGAAGGGCCTAGTGCACTTCTAGAGTGGATGAGAGTTCCATGGACTCTCATGTTTGATCCCCTTTATTTTTGGGAGGATTCGGGAGCAAATGATGGGGTATCTACTTGGTGGAAGAATGGATTTCCTTTACCGAGGATCAGTTATATGGGTGGGTTACTAGACTTCGGCCTCACTATGCAGGATACGATTTTTTGTAGTAGGGATGGAGCTTCTATAGTTGGCAGTTTGGGACTCCAAGGGCGGATGTTGTAGCTAAGGTATAAGGAGCAGATATATATGATCAAAGTAGTGCAGCGTCAACATGGTGGATTCTTTTGGAAGGCAGTAGGGGGCCTTAGTACTATAGGAGTTGACAGGCTATCGATTGGGGTAGGAGGGAGAGCCAACAACCACTTTGAGGAGCCTATTCATATGGAGCAGTGGATTAGTTTCCTAGGTAGTTGACCTTATGAGGGATGGATATAGTGTTTACTTGCTCTGTTGCTTTAAAGTCTTCTGAAGACTCCTCTTGTTGGTACTATGCAGGGCAGTAGTGGACGTAGTAGGTACTCTGCAGTTCTCAGATTGATTTGGGATCTCGGGATCACGGTGACTGGCAGTTCAGTGGTTGCCAGAGGTGAGGGGACTATTATTGATTTTCAGGCACCAAGGATTGAGATCTTGGTAGAGCGATTCTTTGAGGAGTTGATTGAGATTTTTCTATACATGATTATTCTACCTTCCAGCAGTACCCTTGAAACCTTTTGTGTTAGCACCTTGGGGGACCGTGTTTCGAGGAGAGGGCGCTTCACACTTTCTAGATTTGCGTGGGACCTTGGGATTATTCTCAGTTTAGGATTGATTCAGCCTATTTCTCGTAGGGATATGGAAGTATTGCTTGAAGACTAGAAATCCTTGGGAAGGAAAGACTGTCATGTCCCCATTTTTGGATTTCCCTGTTCTGTAGTCAGAGGTAGCTTTACGAGGAGTAAACGAGGGTTAACAATGAACCCATGCGTTTCAGAGGAGTTATACGAGGTCCATGCTAGTCCATTCGCCATACTTCATCATCAGGATCATTTATCCACAACTCGCTCGTGGTTTCGTGGCATTCCGACGATTTTCGTCATTTTGAGTTAGTATTGAGCATATTTTAATTAAAAACATAGAAGGTACTATTTGGAGCATATTATCTGAGGGAAGGCCTTCGTGTAATAGCTCGTTGGAACCGGAACAAAAAGTTCTCGGATGGGATGATAAAAATGGGGCTTTCAATGCCTAGAAATGTCTTAAAAGTGAATTAACCCCTTTCCGGCATAAAAAAGGAAATAAAAGGTTCATAAAGTAATTTTAAGTGAATAATAAAAAGGGCGGTTCTAGAAGTAGTTAAGAAAATGTACTAAAGGAGAATAGACCTCACCTTCATAATCATATTTATGATTTGATCTCTCTTTCATAGTGCTCTTGGAGCCAAGCTTTTCGTTGGGTTTTGGCAAAACCCTTCCGTTGTGGTTTAGTTTTGGTGGTGAGAGATCCACCCTAGCTAGACATCGTTGGTTTCGGTGGTGAGCGTGGTGACTAAGAACTAAGAATTCCCTGTTTTCCTGCCTAAAGAAGGGAAACAGGTCCATGGCTCGCTTTGAAGGGGAATATCTGATGGCAACTTAACATGAATATCCACCCTAGCCAACCTTGTGAGGAGAGATCATCCAGATCTCTCATTCGAGCTTTAATGTCGTGAATGCACTACTAGTTGGAAGGAAGATCTGAAGGTTTTCTTCTTGAGTTTGCAAAGATATTTGTGGTAAAGGAAATGAGCTTCAATTGAGAGACGCCTTGTGTCGAGAGGCCAAAATTGTGGCCATTTGTTTACTCATAGAGAAGAAGAAGTTTTATTTAGTGAGAAATCGACAAACAACTACCAGTAGTGTCCAGGACGCAATTGCAGGAGTAAGAGCCAATGCAAAGGGATCGACTTGCTAGAGGCATCCTCAAAACTGTTCATTGAAGTTTTTGTTTCTTCTAATAGTCAACAAATGAAGCGCTGGTGTAACTTGGAGCTTGTGTAAGGGTTTGGGATCTGAGCATTTATTGCAAGAGGCGTCATTGAGCTCACCAACAAAGGTTCGAACCACCCCCTTCCCTTCCATAACTTGAGTTGAGATGAACAACAAATGTTAGAACGCACTCAGACTTGCCTCTAAGGAGATATCGCCAGCTTGGGAGGACGCATTTAAAGGTTAGAATATATATCAGCTTGCTACAGCCTGGAGGAGCTTAGTTGCTCAACAATTTGAGTTAAATAGAGGTCAGATCTGATAAATTTTTGTACAGTCTGAGTAGATGTTGTTTAATGGTGCTTAAACATATGAGAAATCTCTTTAAAAATAATATATACCAAGCACAATGTGTTATTCCTATATTCGTGTTGTTCTATTGTAAACCCATGTTTAAATATTCAAACAAATCAAAGACATCAGTAGATCTGAAGCAAACAATTGTACTCTTAAATCCTGGACCAACAATGAAAATATGTGATCTACTTTCATAATAGGCAGTGTAGCGTAATCCATACTCAGTTAAGTTTTAGATCTGTGGAAGAACATTAGATTGGGGAAGCCAGTACCGCGCTGTCATGTCCCCATTTTTGGATTCTCTTATTATGCGGTGAGAGTCACTTCAGGAGGCTTGAGTCAGCCAAATCAGAGGGGTGAGACTGTGTCTCCAGTGAGTTCAGAGGGTTTGGATGAGTTTTATGGGACCCAACTTAGTTTATTTACCATTATTCATCATCAGGATCATTTACTTACAACTTGTTCTTGGTTTTGTTGCATTTCGACAATTTTCATAAAACGAGGTTATTAATGGGCATATTTTAATTAATTACACTAAAGGTACTATTTGGAGTTTGTTTCTTGGAGAAATACCTTAGTGTAATAGCTCGTTGGAACTGAGGAGAAAATATCTACAAGATGGGATGATGAAAAGTGACTTTCAGTGGCTGGAGAAATCATAAAGGAGAAATAATCACTTTTTGGAGTAAGAAGGTTCATTAAATTAATAAAGTGATTTTATGAGAAAATATTAAAGATGAATTAAAAGTCAATTGAAGGGAAAAAGGTGAAAAGGGGTATAAAAGAGAGATAAGGGCTCATATTCTCTCATTATTGTAGATTGTGAATTGGAAATTAGAACCTAGAGAGGAGTCAGGCGACTTCCTTCTTGTTTTGTGGAGTTCTGGATGAAACCACAGCCATTGACGGAGTTCAGTGTTGAAAGACACACCCTAGTTTGTTGGTGGGACCATTCAGGTTCTTCACTGAGCTACATTGCAGTCTACAGCAACAAAGATAGATCCGACTCAAGCTAGTGCGCATTGATCAGTTGCAGCGTGGGTTTTCTTGGAGGATTTAGCAGCAGAAGAGGGTCGCTAGGTCCAACTAGTCAGAGTGAGCCAGATTCCCTCAAACCCATTTGAGAGGAGAACAAGGGCGCTTCATTTGAGACAGTTATCATCAGTTTTTGATGGGTAAAATTCCCAGGGTGCACCAGTGCAACAATTTCCAATGCGTGAGGGTTCTGACAACTATCCAAGGTTTCGACAGTATATTAGATAGATGATAGCTTTACCTTTGAGGCAAGGAGAGTGTGCTAGAGAACAGAGTGACCCTTCAGATACAGATTTCAACCCATTCTGATGAGTATTGCCACCAGGGCGAACTTTCTAGCCATTTTTGGCAGTTGTGCAACGTATTTTTGAGTGCATCCAACTCATTCTTACGCGCATGCAATGGATTGACCCAACAGATCTCAGATCCATCCATCCACATTCATTATCGGTATTTATCACTATTTTTCTTTATATTCCAGCAAGATCTCCATATATAAAGATCTAGCTGATGAGTTTTGCTTGAGTTTCCAACATTTTATCTTATATTGTCCGTCATTTTGCTTAATAAAATCTTTGAGATGGTTATGGTTCCACATATATTTGCATGTATTGTATTAAACATTTAAACACAACAAACGCATCTAGAAACCTTTGAAACTCAATTAGAAACCCCCAACGTATTGTTGAATTTTCACTATGCTAGGCTCAAGCATGAGGTTTACTTTATTTTTAGCATTTACTTGAAACATAAACAAATGCAGCTACACCATTAACAATTGCTGCAATAACCAAGATCACAAGAAGAAATGCCATGCACAAGAACACAAGAAATATCCTGGGAAACCCTTCTCAACAAGGGAAGAAAACCCAACAATCCTTTGCTATATTCTCAAGAGAAAGACCTCCCACACCATAGACCTAGCACACAAAAGGGTGCTCTCCAAAACCAAGAAACTAGCGCCCAAGAGAGGTGCGCACTTCAGCCCTAGAAGATGTACTTGCTGAAATTTCCAAAATCACATGTGTGTTGTGTTTCCTCAATGGGGAAATTACCTTTATTTATACTAGACTGGACAGACCAAAAATGGTGTCTATTGGCACAACAGGGCCGACCTCTATAACTCAGAATATAATTAATAATTACAATATTAATTATCTTTTACATTAATTATCTTTCACTTTATGGTGGGGTCGACCTGTACCCTTTACATCACAATTATAGGTAAATCTAACTCTTAGACAATATA
>JZKD02S1673704.1:760923-812009 GCA_000966675.3 Picea glauca | reverse complement strand
CTTCACTTTTAGGAAAACATGGTCACCCACTTTGAATTCTCTATGGGTTCTGTTACTGTCAGTGTAACTTTTCTGCCTAGCCTGGGCAGCTTTTAGATTCTGTTTAATTTTTATCATCTGATCTTCCATCTCTTTGAGCAGCTCAGGCCCAACTACTGCTCTTTCATCTGGATTATCCCAGCTCACCAGAGTGTTTCATTTTCTTCCATAAAGTGCTTTGAATGGGCTCATCTTCAATGATGCATGATACCCATTATTGTAGGCGAATTCTACCAAATACAGGTAGTCTTCCCACCTTGATGGTTTGTCCATCACATACATTCTTAGTATGTCTTCTATTACCCTGTTCACCCTATTTGTCTGGCCATTAGACTCGGGATGATACGCTGTACTAAAGTTCAGATTCGTTCTGAATCCATTGAACAGTCCTTTCCAGAAATTCGAGGTGAATTTCGGGTCCCTATCAGACACAATTGTCTTAGGAATTCCGTGCAAGCGTGCAACTTCTTTTAAAAATATATTAGCAACACCAGCTGCCCTATGGGTGGTTTTCAGTGGAATAAAATGGGTGGCTTTAGTAAGCTTGTCCACCACCACCATGACTGAATCATGTTGCTTGTTAGTTCTAGGTAGTCCAGTGATAAAATCCATTGTTACCACGTTCCATTTCCACTCAAGAATGGGTAAAGGCTGCAGCAACCCTGCTGGGTGTCTATGCTCAGCCTTAACCTTCTGGCACTCCATACATCTAGTGATGTATTCAGCAATTTCCTTCTTCATACCCGGCCAAAAATAATGGCTTTTGACTAATGCCACAGTCTTTTGATATCCAGGATGTCCAGCATAAGCCACATTATGCATTTCTTTTAGAATTGTCAGCTTCAATTCTTGGACATTGGGTACATACACTCTGTTTTTATACAGAAGTAAGCCATCAGTTCCCAAGGTGTAACTTTCATTGGTCTGTGGTCTCTCACAATGTTTTAGCTTTGCTACTAAACCTTTGTACTACAAATTTGCATTTGCAGCTTCAAAAATTCTGTCTTTAATCTTAGTCCTGTACATACTAATGGCGGTAGCATGTAATTCGTGCACTTTTCTGCTGAGTGCATCAACCACCTTATTTTCTTTTCCTTTGATATGCTTGATATCAAAGTCATATTCACACAGAAACTCCAACCATCTGGTTTGCCTCACATTTAAAGTCGACTGATCAAATAAATACTTTAGACCATTGTGGTCTATTCTTAATTCAGATCTCCTTCCCATGAGGTAATGTCTCCATTTCCTCAAGGCGTGGAGCATTGCTGCTAGCTCTAAATCGTGAGTGGCATAATTCCTTTCATGCTCCTTCAACTTTTGGGACTCATAACAAATTCCAAATCCCTCTTGGCTGAGAAATCCTCCCAGTCCCTCCTTACACGCATCTGTGCACACCACATAATCCTTATTTGGATCTGCAATCTTCATAATTGGAGCACTAGTTAGTAGCTACTTCAATTGCTGGAAGCTGCTCTCACATTCTTGAGTCCACTGGAACTTCTTCTCCTTCCTTTGCAAGGAAGTGATAGGCTGAGCTATCTTTGAGAATCTGGCTATAAACCTTATGTAGTATCCTGCCATACCCATAAAAGATCTAACTTCCACCACATTCCTTGGCACTGACCATTCTCGAATGGCCTCAACCTTTTCAGGATCCACAACGATCCCTTCCTTTGATATAATGTGCCCCAAGTAATGAATATGCCTTTGGTAAAATGAGCACTTGCCCAGTTTTGCATACAGCTGGTATTCTCTCAACACCTACAACACCATTCTCAGGTGTTGTTCATGTTCTTCCTCTGTCTTGGAATACACCAAGATATCGTCCAGGAAGACTATGACAAACTTGTCCAAATAATCTCTGAACACTCCATTCATTAAGCACATGAAAATAGCAGGTGCATTTGTCAGTTCAAATGGCACCACTGTGAATTCATAATGACCGTACCTTATTCTAAAGGCAGTCTTGCTAATGTCCTCATCATTTATTCTCACTTGGTGATATCCATATATGAGATCTATTTTTGAAAATATTTTCGCATCCTTCAACTGATCAAAAAGATCATCAATCCTTGGCAGATGATACTTGTTCTTGACAATGACATTATTCAACTATCGAAAATCAATGCACAGTCTCAACATCCCATCTTTATTCTTCATGAATAGGACTGGGGCTCCCCAAGGTGACACGCTGGGGTGAATGTATCCCCTTCTTTAGCAGCTCTTCGAGCTACAATTGCAACTCTTTCAGCTCTGGCGTACTCATTCTATAAGGAGCCTTCGAAACTAGAGCTACTCCAAGCATCAAATTTATAGAAAAATTGATGTCCCTCTTCGGAGGTATTCCAGGTACCTCCTGAAATACATCCTTGAACTCTTTGAGTACCTCATTATCTTCAAGATTTGAGACTACATCTCAGGATGCTTCTTCCACCTGAGCTGCATATAATTGAAAACCTTTCCGGTAACATTTCTTTAGCTGCATGGCTGAGATTTCCCTAACTTCCACAGCTCTGGGAATTCCTTGGACTGTTACTGGGTTTCCTTCCTCATTCAGGTAGGTAAACCTCTTGTTATGGCAATATAGAAGGGCATGGTGCTGGTACAACCAGTCCATCCCAATTAAGCAATCGTACGAGCCTAAAGGAAAAATGTTCAATTCAACCTTAGTGCTCATTCCTTTCATGTCCACTGAACAAGACTTAACCAATTTACTGACCTTCCTCTTGGTCCCTGTGGCCAACTTCACTAACCAAGAATTTTCTTGTTTGCTTCTTGTTAAATGCAAACTTTCCACCACTCTAGGATCTATATAACTATGGCTAGCCCCTGAATCAATTAAAATAACAAGTGGTCGATTGTTGATCATACCTTCCACTTCAATCATGTGTGATTGAAATTCTGCTTGTTTATTGTCCGGGGCTACATAGATCCTCGGCATTCTGCTGCCCATATCCTCCACTGTTTCATCTTGCTGAACAGTATGGAAAGTTCTTTCTTTGTCTTTTCTGTGGGGGCAGTCTCTGTACCTATGATTCCCTTTACAGCCCCAACACCCCATAGGTGGAGACCTTGGCATCTGCTCACTCCCTTCAACTTTCCTGGGGTCTCTGAAAGATGACTGTCCCCAAGGGATGTTCTTGAAAAAAGGTGGCCTGTTTCCCTTCTGCCTCTGTTCTTTCTTAAACCTCTTCTGGTCATCCCAAGCCTTCCGAAAGGTAGGATTTTCTCTTTGTTGTTCGTATAAGCATTTCTCCCTTCTTATTGTTTCTTCCATAGTCTTAGGATCATCATATTGAATCTTGTCACCAATGGAAGGCGAGAGTCCACTTAGATACCTCTGAATTTTAACAGCCTCGTCTTTGATGAATGGAACATACTTTAGTAGTTCCAGAAAACTTCATTCATACTCATCAATGGTCATACTACCCAGCTTGAGTTCGAAGAAATCCTTCATCTTTCTATCATAGTATCTCTTGGTCAGGTATTTCTTCTCAAAATATCTATTAAACTCCTTCCACGTGACCTCTTTCTCTCTGATGTGTTGCACCTGCACCAACTGATCCCACCACATGGATGCTTTTCCTTTTAGATGGTACATTGCAATTCTTCCTTCTGCATGGGCAGAATAATTTTGCAGTTGGAAGTATTTCTTCATACCCAACAACCATATTTCAGCATCTTCTTCCTTCTTATGTTCACCATCAAACGTAGGCGGTTTAATCTTGTTGATTTCCCCTTTCAATTCATCCCTTCTAGATTTTCGGTGCTTTATGGTAGGACATGAGCTCGAACTACTGCGTGTTCCCCTAATGGAATGTCTTTGGGAGGGACTAAGACGTCAGCTACCACTCCTCGACCTCCTTTTCCTCTCTAGATTCCTGACGCTTCTTGATCTCCTTATTCTCCCAGGGGTTCTGCGACTCTCCATCTTACTTGAGTCTCTTCCCTTCTCGAGTTTCCTCTCTATTCTTTCCAGGGTCTTAAAAAATTTTAAGTTTAATACACCCTACCGATCCCTGACTTTCATGAGCTTTCGGTTATCAGCTCGGTGAGCCTGGGCCTCTCTTTGCAATCCTTCAATGATTTTCATTATGTGTCCTTCCTTATACTTTTCTTTTCCGTACCCATTGGAGTTCGATCCTTCCACTTCCACATTGACATCCTTTCCTTCTCATTCATCTCCTGTTTCAGAGGCAGTCTGCACCTTTTCCCATTCCATACTCAGTGTTGGTTAACTGGAGTCCTGACCCTCGTTGAACTCTGCACATGCACTTTGCAATTCAATTCGAAGTTTGTTAGGCCATTAAAACTTCATGAACAATCCACAACATTTATACGCCAATATGAACAAGAACAAAAGACATTTCGATTCAAATAAGTTTTCTGAGCTCTCAATTGACTCTGCAATTTTCGAGTCTTCGAAACATTCATTTTCGACATTTTGGGACTTTCGGGCCTTCGGGTTTTCGATACCTGGGACTTCGGGTTTTTAGCACCCGAGAGTTCATTTTGCAGTGTCTCCCAACCTTTTATCATTTCAATTCCCAAATTCTGAAAAATCGGTTTCCTTATTCTCCGAGCCCACAACATAGTTGTCATCCTTAAAATCTGCTATGATTCTTCTGTCTTTGGAGATTTCGAGACTTCGGGACTTCGGTTTTTCGGTCCACGAGGCTTTCAGACTTGCTTTCCTTTCCAACCCCCGACTTCCAAAATTCCAATTTACTTTACCCTCCGGGCCCACATAGCACAATGGTCACCCACAACCAGAGTGGCACGTGGCACGTTCATGAGGGTCCACGTCACTTTTAATGATGTCATCGGGTCCCACCACTCTCACTTTTCTTCTCGACCCACTGGCACGTCGTACATCTCCATGTGTCCACATCCATTCCTAGTAAAATCTAATGGTCAGATATTTCTTAGATCTACGGTGCAAATGCTTTCGACGTTTCGGGTTTTCGGGCATCGAAAGTTCGTGCATCCACACATCTTGAACTTCCATTTTCCAAAATCCAGAAATCACTGTCTATTTAACTACTTGATCCAGTGGACAAGTTCTTCTCCCCACGATCTACGGTGTAGGTTGTTTTGGGATTTCAGGGTTTTGGGTTTTGTAGCTGTTCACCTCTCCTCACTTCCCATCTCCCAAAATGTCGATTTCTTCCTGGACAATTAACGGTCTAGATATCTTTTAGATCAACGGTCATGAGCCAATCATGAATTCTCATTTCGTGAATTCTCAGAAACTCACCCTTTGACCATTTCAAGTTACGAGTCAGCGAAAGGTTGATCGCTCCCCACACATTCTTTCTGATGGACAGTCCCAACTAATTCAGGATTTCGTGTATCGCAATTTCCACACTCCTATGCAATTCCAAAGGGATTTAAACCCCATGCACACTTTCTCGGTCTGACGGTCACGAGGGTTCACCTTCCCTCTCGAACAGATCCTAAATCTCCAACACTTCTGGTGTGGAGTCCTCTTTCCCTATGGACTTAAACCACACTGGCTACAGTTTCATAATGTTGCTATACCTCCTGAGATTAAAAACTCGTCAAGTAACTCCTTGACACTTTGGAGAAAACTAGGGTCCGAAATTGGCCTTCAAGACCCAATTTCCCCTCGCATTCTTGGTCCAAAGACCGCTCCACTGGCCCATCTAGGCTCAGTGTCGAAACCTTGGCTCTGATACCAAACTGTAGCACACCTTTTCAGCTACCATGGCTTAATCGCTCTTAAAAGGAAACTTTAACACCACTTGGTACATAACTCATACAGGTATTATATAATCCACATGCATTTAAACAAATAAACACATTCTACACAGAGTATTCATATGAGTTACTACCATAATTAACAATCAATAACATTTCATACTAATTCATATACACAACAGAAATCATGATAACATAAGAAGTAGAGTCATGAAAAACATGATTAAAACATAATCAGATACTTATCTTTTAACAGTGGTAGAATCCACCAACCAAGTGCAGGCCTTCCACGAACCTCCCAGCCTTAGACCACACTGCTCATCAGTGCAACAGTGGATCACCCCCGAGCTGGGACTAAGCTCCACCCCAAGACAAGGAATCCTAGGTCGGGCTGAGGTTACAGGGAAAACAACACACAACCACAGGAAGGGATTCTCTCCTAGGAACCACCCACACTCACTGCCCATAGACCCTCATTCCCCACATGCCAGTTCCAACCCAGGAGTATCCACCTTCTTTGTCACCTGGATAGTCCTTCGGCTGCTAACCTTCCTTGCCTTAGGTTATAGCAACAGACAGGACCAGAAGTCTCCGGGCTCTCTGGTAGCTATAGGGTTCCTTCCAGGAGTTCTCTCCTTCCTCTGCGCACTCTCTCGCCTAGAGAGAATCTTGCTCGCAGGTCAACAAACCTCCCACGTAGTCCAGCACTGCGTGGCCACACAACCAATGGAAAAACAGACACAGCTTTTTCCATAGGCTCAACAATGGCACAACGGCTCAGGGTCACGACTTCGGGACAAAGATCTCACGGACAGGCTCAATCTCGGGCAATGGATGTGCACGGATTCTCCATAGATAGCACGAGATTTTTCGATTCAAACAGATGTGAAATCGGCTCTTTCAGGATTGTTCACAGGCTTCTGGTTCAGTACAGAGGTATACACGGGTTTTTCAGTTCAAAAGGTGTATGAGGTTTTTTTGCAGAGCTCAGGTCAGTCATACTGCTCAGAGCCCATACACCCTCAGGCAGTCTGCTCAAATGAGAGAGTGAGCCCCCTTCATGGTCCACCCAAACTATTTTATTCGCATGCAACAGGGTCGACACTTGTCGCCCTGGAGACTGCATGCGTTCCACCAGCACGCATCACCTTCCCTTGGTTAGGAACTTAGGATAAAAAATATAAATGGCACATGTTCTTTTGGAATAATAATAAAATATTATTCCTAGGCTTAAGCCCCTTTTCCCACCTTCTAGCCCCTAATCCCTTGCCTTCCCTGTGGAAGCTCAGTCCCCCTTCACTCATTCATTGTGGTCGGTCTAGACCTGGCAGTGTTTACACTTTATTAAATGTTTTTGCATATATACAAGTACAAAATCAGGCCCTTAGCTTCCAACCCTTAGGCTCTCTGGCCTAACAATCACATAAGCCCACCAGCTTATACAAACTTGGCTCACTAGCCTATAACACATACTTACAATTCATTTCATACATTAGATTTACAACTGGGCTCGGCCTTGGGGACATTACACCAAGGACCCAAATTTTTGGGATAGAGATTGCACATGTGTAGAAACACAATTGTGCGGGAACTATAGTTTTGCGTGCACACCAAAAGTTGCATAGTAAATAACATGAGGCACTCACGCTAGTATGAGTTATGGTATGCATGCAACATATCAAGAAGATACTGCATGCATGGAGAAATAAAGAAAAGGATATTCAAGAAATATTCCTGAATGATTTTAACTCAGGAAGCATGCTATATCATGGAGTAGTTAATGGATGAGCTAGAAAGTTAGTTGAGACTACCATGTCTCCAAAGAGGCTACCTGGAATGCATTAGGGTGGAAGAAGCATGCAGAACTGGAAGTCAACAGAGAGAGGAGCATAACTGAAAGTGATTGAGTGCTAGAGAAAAGAATGAAACAAAAGGAAGTCACCAATAAAGAGAAGGAGTTAGTCAGTTGTTTATTATTGTTGGTGGGATCATTGTTCTTTTCAATTTTGATTCATTCAGTAGGTTTATGTTGATCGCTCCACTTTGAGAGACAAGTCAAGTTATGTTTTGTAAGAATCTTTCTATGAGTGGGTTTTTGTAATACATGTAGAGTTTGAGAGAAAGCACATGGAGCCTATGTTGAACCACTATGAGAATGTATGAGAGCATAGGTAACTTTTTATGATAAAGGATGAGTCTCTTGGTATATGTATGCGACTTTTTGAATGAACAAAATAAAACATGAAGTGATTCTTTACCTTTGATGTGTTGATTATGTGTTCAAGAAATGATGTGTTACTTTTACATGTTGCTAGTCTTTAAGAATAATGCAATGGTATGTATGAATGTCGACCCGAATGTATTCCCTATGTAATTAACCCTTCATCACTGACACAAGACCATGTGGTATCTGTTATTTTCATGGTGTCTCAGGTGAGACCTTCTTCAGTGCTTGATTGAGGATTGATTTTTTGATGCCTTGGCGATTTTATTGTCAACTCTACACAAACCGTGCCTCATCAGCCACCCAAAATTAAGAAGGATGTGTGCAAGCAAGCCAACAATTACTCACACATGTCACGATAGTCATGTGGGACTTTCAATAATATAGTAGAAGGTCCAAAACCTAACTAAATGAGGGTTGAGGATGCCAAAACCCTAACCCTAGGCAACTATCAAGATATGTTAAATATTGGGCCACTGACAGGAGAAGGGGTTCCATTATTTAGCATTGTA
Organism: Picea glauca; assembly: GCA_000966675.3. NCBI lineage: Eukaryota > Viridiplantae > Streptophyta > Pinopsida > Pinales > Pinaceae > Picea > Picea glauca. The sequence continues at coordinate 803,510 of JZKD02S1673704.1, read as the reverse complement.
ATTGCTTCATATCTAAGTAGAACATCTAGGAGTGGTATTTTGAGAGAAGAAAAAAGTAGGCAAGATATTTTGTAGTAGTCATTCAGGCCACAATGTGAAAGGAAATTGCATATTTAATTTCCCCTCCTTTGTAATTTCATTTGATGATTGAAATAGTGAGTGTCCCTTTCTATGTAATTTCATTTCATAGTTGAATAAAAGAGAGCATAGCATATGCCTCACCTTCTAAGTGGTTTTATCTCATATTATGTTTCCCAAGATACATCTTCTATTCATTTGTGTGTATGTTGTGTTCATTTTCCTATTCTTGTATTTTCATAAATTCGAGAACTAAGCTAGTAAAAAATAATTTTGGATCTAAGAAGATAAATCACATAACCTAGAATATTTCATAATATTACAAGATCTATGATGAAGTATTCTAGTGAAATATCCACAAAAATTTATAAATTATTGGGAGACTTTGACCAAATAAACAAAGGAGACATCATTAACCCCCTATATACTAATAGGATATCGAAATCTAAACAAATAAAAAGACCTCATTATATTACATATAACTAAAAATTAGCTAAACAAATTTTCATGAAATAATATCACATCATTTTAATTTATTATAGAAATTAAAATTAAATAACCAATTAGTCAATTGTTTTTATAATCTCCAAATTCATGATATCTCAATTGTGTTACAAAATATAGTAATATTGTGCAAATATAAACAATAACAATATAATGAATATTAATAGTAAAAAAAATGTTTTAAAATTAAGTAATTATTCCTTTACATGTATAAGGATGTAATCAACCCTAATCTAGAAGATCAAAATTATGTGTGTGTTTTGCCAAGTGTAAAGAAAAAAATAAGCATTGCTAAGATCATAACAAATTTTCACTAGCTCCATAGTGAAAGTGGGCGTTGGTCAATTCTTAAAATGTCACGGGATGAAAGAATGTGTCACCTTTGTGACACTAAGAAGGTTGAAGATGAAAAACACTTTCTCTTAGATTGTCGCCTATACCCATATTAGATATCATTTTTAAAATATTTTTCACACTACCAACCTTCCTAACCTCTTAACTCAACAAAAGTATGGATCTTGGAAATCTTCTCTTAATGATTTTCAAGCACATAAACAAAATTCTAAAGAATCACAAGTAATCACTTACCCTCTTAAGGTCGATGAACGTTAATCGTCATCATCATCATAATATTATAAGAAAATCCACTTGTAATAATCTTAGCCATGAATATTTTTAACCCATTTTTAAAATATCATTAAATAAAAAATTATGTCTATATTTAATAAAATATTGGATACCATTGAACTTGTAATATTAATAAACGTAGTTATATTTAATACTTTGTAATATTAATAGACCTAGTTATATTTAATACTTTGTCATATTTTGGATTAAGAATTTTGAGATTTCTTTTTACCTTATTTTTATTTTATTTTATAAAGAATTTTTAAAAAACAAATTTAAAAGAGAAAAATAAAATTATATTAATATATAACTAATAAATAAAAACAAAAACCATTTATGGTAATGAGAATCATTTAAAATATTATTATATAATAAAATAATACACAAAAAAAATATGGCAAAAAATTTGTCTCTCCAACAAAATACAATTAAATAGAAAATCAGTTACATATAGGTTAGAGTATCAAATTTAGAATGCACCAATATAGTTTAACTATGAATCAATTATTCATCTAAATCAATCCAAATTTAAAATGCACAATTTTATTTGAACCGAATACATTATTCATCAAAATTATAAATTTATTGGTATTTAAAAATATATATTAAAGTATTTTACTTGAAAAAATAATTTAATCATCCTTTCATCTCCCAAAAACATACAAATCCATTGATTAAAAAGGAAATTCAGAGAATTAACCGGAATTCATTTTCCTTTTATTTGAACTTGTACAAATACCTTTTCTAAAGATTCTCACGCAAAGATTATGCATACTTTACTTCATATACTTTTTCTATATAGAAATTTGAAACGGTAGGATATTGTGTTATGTGAAAATGTGGAACATAGTAGACATCTTTGAACTTTAATCAATTTTTGTAAACTTGAGTAATCAATTTATTAAGTTTCAATTTTTTCATTAATTTTACAAATAAATAAATTCAAATTTAATTTTAAAAATATAAATTTTATAAAAATTAAAATTTGATTTAAAAATATAAATTTTATATAAAAAATTAAGTTATTATATAAATCTTAAATTTTAAGGGTTGGAGAAATTATTATATAGGTGGTTTCAAAATGGAAACATAGATATAAAATCTCAAAACTTCCCTAAACACTAAGCACGTGTATGTCAATGGAGAATGATGTAATGAAACACTAAGAAATTGTATGTCAATTAATGGAGAATGATGTAATGAAATGAATGTTATTTATGAGTTATATTAGTTAGAGAATGCAAGGAGAAAGTGTGATGCCAAAGTATCCAAGTGTTCCAATGTGATAGAATAGTACAATATGAATATGAAGCGCACCATTGTGGAATTTTACATAATTGTGTAAAGAGGTGATCTGCATGGCTGTTTAAAATAGTTAGAAAGGTCCAATACCGTACAAGGATTTAGCAAATGATTGTACAAGGAGTTAATTCAAATAGTATTCTATAATTCAAATAGTATTCTATAATTCATTTAATTAAACATGTAAGTAATAACATCTAAGTAATATCTCAATCTATTCCGATCATGATTATCCCAGCTTTGTTCTTCTATTACTAAATAGATCCCAGCTAACATTACAAGTATCTGGTAAACATCCATATGAGAATAACATCCAATTTAAAAAACTTCGAGATGTTAACAAATCAAGTATAGTAATCGATTTACACACACTGCATTATAAACAACAAGAAAATAGAAGAGAAATATAAATAAAATAAATTTTATAAATAGCTTCTCTTTCATTTAGCAGGAAAGGAAATAGTTTATTACCCTTAATATATGACAGTGAGAACTTTTCAATTCAAGGTGAGTACAAGATTTATTGCACTGGATTGGTAAAATGCCAAAGAAAATAAACACAGTCTATTTCCTTGAATATAAATATATAATAGTGGGACTTTCTAGTTTAAGGTGAGTACAAGATCTATTAAATTGGATTAGTAAAGTGTAATCATATAGACTGATAATGTTGGAATTTCAAACACTAAACAGTTCGTCAAATTTAACGATTTTGACAATCCGAAAACTTTGTTTGACTGCTGAATACAAGGGCAATAACATTATAAGTATTTGATAAGTAAAAAAGTCATATTCTATATAAGAGTGACCAACAACTTCGGGCTAGTAACCAATAAATTATAGTGAGAATTTAAAACCTAACCTCAAGAAAATGGAATAGCTATTATAGTGCGTGTAATGGATTATTAAGTTTATTGTTTACATTTTCTGAATAAAGTATACTACATAATCTGCGCGGTCCGTGTTGGATAGAAGAAATGAGCTTTTCGAACAAGCTATCTTAATCATTTGAAGAGATTTTTATTTTAATCATTTGAAGAGACTTTTATAGTGCTAGAAAATTTTTAGATTCAGTTTTTATATTGCTAGAAATTTTTTGGATTCAAATGTGTGTGAGGTTGTGAAACATTTAACATTTTGAAACGACACTCTACTCATCATTAGAAACATAAACAGTTCTTAAGGTGGAAAAGAGTGTGCTAAGGTTTTCCTTTATAGATTAAAGGAGGATGGTAACCATTGAAGGAAGCAGATAAATGATGATAAGCGCTGTTGAAAATAAAAATAGGCAAAATAATGATGATGTGTAAAAACAATAATAATAAACTGCTAATGTGATAATAATAAGGAAATAAGATAGGCTTAAACTCAAAAAACAATAATTATAAGTAGGGGAAATAATATTAAAGAATTAGTTGAGAATAAATGAAAAATATGTTAGGTATGAGAAACAATAATAAATATGTTAGGTATACATAATTAGTTAAGAATAAATGTACATCAATTAACAATGATACTAATAATAATAGAGTTGAAAAAGATGTTAAGGTGGAAGAATGATAATGAAAGGTAGGAAACATGATAAATAATTAAAAATATGTTATAATTAAAAATATGTTAGGGTCAGTGAAGGTAGTTGATAAAATTAGAATAATTAAGGGAAAATGGGGGTTAAAAATGAGAAGAATTGAGAAATGGAAAGAAATGAGATATAATTTTTATTTAAATAAGATGGAGTGAATTGAAGTGCATAGAATTCAAATTCAAATTGAAAGACCCATAAACAATTTAGAGGGAGGAATAAGAATGGTCAAGGTGGTGAATGGTAGGTTTCCATGAAGGCCTCAACTTGTAGTCATCTTCGTGGTTGAAGTTGTTAGAGTGTTTTTCGATTTCCAGGGCTTAGAAAATGAGGAAGGAGGAGTAATGTAGGGCATAACCTAATATTTTCAAGCATGTTAAAGATAAAACCAACCCAATTCTTGCTCTTGCGGGAAATATTTTGGCAGAGGTGTTTACCATATTCCTTGCTCTTGCGGGAAATATTTTGACAGAGGTGTTTATCAAATTCCTTGCTCTTCTTGCGGGAAATATTAAATAGGTAAAACTAGAAGAACCTTTAAAGACCAGATAAAATCCCATATAAAAGAACATATAGCTAATACCACCTAGAACTGAGCTTCCAAATAATCTATTATGGAACACTCTTTTAACTCCAAACACCTCATTTTCTTTGACCAAACCAAAATTTTAGGCTCTTCCCCTCATTACTCCTCCTGGCTCATTGGAAGAAACCTATAAATTGAAAAACACCCAAACAAATTCAACCACAAAGATGAATGCAAGTTGCGTCATTCATGAAAACCTACCATTCACCATTTCTACCATTCTTTTTCCTCCCTTTGAATCATTTCTTCATATTTGACTTTGAATTTGAATTTGAATTTTTATTCTATACACTTCAATTCACTTCATCTTATTTAATGAAAAAAAACCCTTTTTCCCTTAATTATTCTAAATCCATCATCTTCCTTTTCTAACCCTAACATATTTTTAATTATTTATTATGTTTCCTACCATTCATTATCATTCTTCCACCTCAACATCTTTTTAAACTCTTCAGTATTATTGTTATCATTATTAATTGATATAAATGTATTCTTAACTTATTCATTATACCTAACATCTTTATTATTATTTCTCATACCTAACATTTTCTTCATTTATTCTTAACTAATTCTTTAATTTTATTTCTTCTACTTATTACGCCGAAAGGCGTACACCTATTGACAATGGGCACAATTAATTATCTTTTAACCTTATTTAACCTTAAACCCTAATTTGATGGCTATGCATTGAAGATGCTAGCATATTCTTAGTCGTCCTCCAAAATCAATGGGTCAGATTTATTGTTCATAACTTTCTTGCATTTATCAAGACATCCATTAACATGTTTACTTTTTAACATTTACCTAATCACATTAAAAAATTACTGTAAGGATATGTAATTGCCACGTTTAAATGATTAAATAGGATTAAACCGTGCAGCCAAATGTTTCATATTACCACAGACGGATTACAAATTACCACAGGCATTTTATGACATGCGTTCTTAGCCGACCTTCCGACGTTCTGAGCCGTGAGTTAGCGGTTGTGCTAGTAATTATTAACTTTTCATCTTATTTCCTTATTATTGTCACCTTAACTTCTGGTGTAATTATTTATTATTATTTTTCTTACATATCATCACTATTTTACCTATTTTTGTTCTCAAGAGCTCTTATCATTTATTTTTCTCTCCTTCTCTTTATGTAACATCCCACTCTTGGCGCACACCTGATTGGAATTATTCTTTGAGGAAACTTGTGTGCAAGTGATTCGGTTCATTGTACGATTGGTTGTTTTGATTATGATTTTGAGATGTTGTGGATTTGATGATATGTTATTTTTCTATATTTATATCGACATGTGCTATTGACTAGTTTCTCTGGAGTGCGTAGGATTCTGGACGTTAGAGGATGTCAATGGAATCGATGGATCTCCATGGACTCTGGATCGAGTCAAGGAGAGGGTTGTTATGGTTTGAATGTTTTGATATTACTTATGTGACATATGACTAGATATTATGATGTTGATTGTTATAGCTAACACGTTCCGTTGATGGATGCAAGCTGATGATAGCTTGCTAAAAATACTCACATAGGAGTAAAGGGGTCATGCGTGACAACCAGAGACATTGAGAGAGAGGTGTGGCAGAAGCCCTGTCGCAACCTACTAACACTCCCACCGTGGCTCGAATTATAGGTTAACGATTACCTAGTTCAAGAGATCCATGATCCCGTGAGGGAAGACTGTGATAGTCACTCACGATGATTCTAAGGGGCCTGTAATAAGGTAGGGTCCTTATTCCTTAGAGGCCCTTAGTCTCCCAAAAGGTCACCTGACGAAGTATTGAGTCCAAGGGTTTGACATCTACCAAAATCAGTCAAAAGGTGACTGGCACCCTTGGAGCACGCAGTGTGTCTTGAAGGGAATGTCGTGCAAATAAAACACGAATGCAAGCGACTGGCACCCTTGGAGCACGTAGTGCATCTTGAAGGGCACATTGCCATTTTAACTCTGGTAAGTTAATAAACCTATTACCTAGAAAACTATGCCTCCTTAGGACCAGGTCGGCCTTAAAATGAATGATGGTATGAGTAAAGTTTAATAAAAAAAAATTCCCTTAATAACTGTTGCCAAGCCTAGTGAATTTAAAACCTAGGTCTAAGTAGAGTATGTGAACAAAAAAAATAAATCTAAATGGACATATAACAAGAAGGGGGTAAAGAAAATTCAAACATTAATAATTAAAGTAAAATAGTATTGAAGGTTTAATTACGAAAAGGCTAAATTTTTGTTTTTTTCTAAACTTGCTAATTCTGAACTTAGTTAAAAAGGGGAACTTAAAGAAAAGGGAAAACTAAAACAAAAAGGGGAATGCCTAACTTAGTAGGGAATCTAGCCTTTGAAACTTTCTATTTGCGAACTCAACTAGGCTTTAAGTAAGGCGCAAGTCATTTAAGAATTGTAAGGGAATAAAGGGACACCCAAGAGCGTTTTTAGGAACGTTTTTAGGTGGGTGAGGGAAATAGGCAATTTAATTAATTAATAAATTGATTTTCTGGTGCAACTAAGGAATTGGGTGACATGTGTATGGGGGATGTTTATCCTAATTAAATTTAATAAAAATAATTTAATGAGGGTTTGGAAAAGTAATCAGTAAGAAAAATCTATAAAAAAAATGGTGATGGAGGAGTATGGATCACATCTGGTATGCGTAAGGTTATGTTGCAGAAATTTTATCTTGATTGAATTTTTCTTGTGGGCGTTGGGATACCCAGCTTAGAAAACGAGTGGTAGATCAACCTTGCGAGGTGAATTGGGAGCTAGAATTCTCTGGTATTATGTGTGTGGGCCCTTTTTGACTCGAGGGCCTCAGGGGGAAGAAGAGTACCCCTAGCATTGGCTGGGAGGTACCAATGAGGTCTCAGCAGTTGGAAAGGAGTTGGACGAAGAGCGAGCGCGAGACATTCACTTTCGTTTCTTTGCATTTGGGTACGGTACAGATGTGTATATTTTGTATTTAATAGTAGTTAAATTCCATGTATATTCATCTCTCTAACTTTGAAAGAACACATGTTTAAATTGTGTAAAAAAAAATTAGCAAATTTTTTGTATATGAATATTTATCATGGTGAATGTACGCATTTGTAAATTGGTTGAAATTTGGTTAAATTTTGTTTCTGCACCTTCTTGGTTCACAAAATTTAGATGTGTTTGGGTGCATTAGCTACTTGCATTTGTTGATTTTTATGGTTTATCGATGTAGTATTGTAATTGATCTGGAAATGTTCCTGAAAATGACGTTCGGTTTTCTTTGATTAATAGTATATTTTGTTACTAATATGGTTGTGATTTCTTTTTTAAAAGTTATAGCTATGATCCTGGACTAATATATTGAAGTTTCCTGAATAACAAGATCATTATTTATTTCCATTAGCTAAGGTGATCTAAATCAATACTTCTGGAACCATGTAATACAATAGAATTATATGCACAGTTTGGATGCATTATGTCTTGTATACTTGATAATGTTGGAGTATTAAGGAATGTTATAATGTAATATCAATGTGGGAAATTGAAGATTCTTCCTCTGTTTCCACTTAGCAATGAGTGTATTTTATTTGTTCCTTACAAAATAATATGAAAAATTTCATGTACAGGCATGACTAATGCAAACCCTTTCCCTCTGTGAAATTTATAAAAAGATTCAGACTATTTGATGTGGGAATAAAATAAATAAAAGGTTGAAGCTATCAAATAACCGAGCGCCATGTTACTTGTTCCCTTTTATCCAGGGTTGCGGTATGCATATGCCACCAAGATTTTCTGTTGAAACGAAATTATCATGAATGCAACCCAATCTATTTTCTAGAATCGAGTTTTAAGAAGTTAGCTTTCCAACAAGTTATCCTTACAGCCACGAGTTCACTCCTGGAGAGTAACCAATTATTTCTCTGCAATGATAGCAACCCTGGAAGGAAAAATGCGATGTTCTCGATGCCACGATTTTTTTTATCCTTGAACACAACAAACATTACCTCATCCAACAAATATTCCATGGGATCTTGCTCGATTTATTTAGGAAATTGTATTCACTCCCTAATTTGTGCATTGAAGGAATCTACCTTCCTTGTGTAACGACCCCTTTGTTACGCCAACAACCTCTCATAACAAGTGCAATTTTTATTTTTTGTGTGTGTGCGTGTGTACCAGGGTAATAAAGACATTATACTCTGTGTCGCAACACGACGTCGAACATCATGCATGCACATGCGACAAAAACATAATGAACTAAAACACACATCAAGTATCTCAATGCAATGAACAACAATCAACCAACAAAAAAAATAAGACTGGCTACCTGCCCATCCTACCCGGCAATGGTTAGGACCTCCAGGACACATAAGCAATGCTCAAGCCTAGGTTCCCATCGATTTTGACCATTTAAGGTCTTAGGGCTACGACTGTTCTGAGGAACAAGGAGGTGTCTACATCCCACCCCGACAACACAAGTAGACCAAGCCTACTAAGCTAAGGATAATCATCCTAACAATCCCACGCACCCAACACATACACAAGCAACTAGAATCTCTTACAATGAGCAACAATCACATTAAAGGTTTACAAGACCAGGTATGAACATGAACATCAATGCCCTTAATGGGAAGCATAAGCTAAAACAACTTCACCATTATCCCAGTCGGTCGTCGAGTAAAGCTAGTCAATAATGACAGTTTGTTTTAAACATCCTTTATTAGCCCAACTTAGCATGTCTAAAATGCAACATATCATTAAGGTGCAATCTAAATTAGCCTTAAAATAATTTCAATGCGAAATTTTAAATTTCAAGTGTCATCAATGTACCATCTAAATCAACATTAAATGGACATTAATAAGCAATTCTGAACCTCGACTTGGTTGTAATAAAAACATAATAATATTGATTTTAATTTAACTAGCTTGCCTAAATTATAAATTAGCCATAAATCCATAGACATTGAATACATCCAATCTAGACGGTTTAAAAAAAATACATTCAATCCTTACTCACCATTCGATTTAATCATTAATACAACCTATAGGGCCACTTCTATTCTAATCCTAATCTCCATCCAACTAGCCATATATCTCGATAACAATAGTAACAATCTTAAACTAAAATTAGGGATGATTTTAAGGATGGAAATTTATTTTAAAATGTAGAAACCTTGGCGAATCTTACTAATATTTCATATGTAAAGTATAAGTGTTTGGCGATATTTTTGTAAAAATATTCAAATTTCTAAGTATTTTATATAGTTTTTATAAACGTTTGGAGATTTTAAAGGTAAAATAATTTTATCCTATAGAATTTGGGCGAATCATTTTAAAATAGCGAATCTCATTTTTTGAAAAACCATGGAAAATTAGCCCGTGAGCGAAATTTAGCCCCTAAAATCATCCATGAAGTCTAAAATGCTACCATTAAAATAAATAATGATGCACTCAAGGCTTTTAACATAAAACAATTATCAAGGCATTTAATACAAGGGCATTTAATAACAAATACAATCTAGCAATTAACATAAGCCAATAACCAGGTATTAAATAATTAAGCAATAATAAGGCATTTAATACTATTCACTGCTAGGTAAAGGTAAGGACTCCGAGAAAGGGTAAAATCAGGCATAAAAGATGAATCATTTAGCTTTATTGTTATTAATTTACTGTTGTAAGTGCTTAGGGAGAACTAAATCCAGACACATTAAGGAAATTTATGCCAAAATTAATATTATAGAAATAGACACCGCACACAAATGGCAAGCAGGGCGGTTAGGGGATAGGCTGGCAAGGATTCAAGAAGGCACAGGGATGTGTAACAACCTTGCCAAAGTTAAATACAAGGATACGCAACTCACAAGGTGACAAATGGCAGAACCCAGGAAACATGCAGCGCGTGCAGTCTTTAAAGGCAAACGCCAGTGTAAAAGCTAAAATTGTGGTCGACCCAATAACTCAGCCACAATTTAAATGAAAATCAAGGGCGTTTATAGTAGGCTCAGGAAACGAGTAATTATCCAAATCATGAGCATTCCAACAACTCAGATAATAGCTTTAAAGGCAAAATCATGGGCATTATCAGTCACTTCAGTCAATCAACTTTATACATAAAAAACAAATTGGCAGTCCTCCCAAATAAGATTCTCAGGGTTCCTGAATTCATTGCTAGTCATCCCAAGGAATCTCAGTTGCAGTAAGAGCCCCAAAAATTCACAGAATAAGCTTCAGTATTCTCTAAAGGATCTCATATATCAAAAGGTAATGCATTAGCAAATCAATGCTATACCAATTCTTTAACTCAAGAGATGCTCGTGCAATGCCATTCAAGCAGAAAGGTACACAACATTCCCAGCTTATCAAAACTGTCTGATGAATCTTGTCTAGATTTTCCCCTACTCCCAACATTCGTGGGCAGTCCCAAGTCATGGGAATAAGGGAAGACGCAGAGCCCGAGCCCTCCTGAAACTATAATGGGAAAACGAAACTAAGACAAGCGACTCAACAACAGAGAGCAAATAAATTTTTTGCAGAGGTATTAACATCTTAGGAAAAATTTTAGATGAAGGAGGTTGGGAATTAGCCCTGGGAAAAACACAAATAAGGAAATATAATAGTGAGGAATCCATGGAAAGAAAAAAAAAAGCTGAGCACTAGGATAATCTCCCCGGGCGAGGAGTCTTTATCAAAATGCAGCAACCAGTCAAACATTGAGGGGATGAGGGTAAACTTCAAGTAAGATGCAGAGTTTAGAATCCTCCAACAATACATAAAAACAGGTTTAATAATTTATCCCATCGCTCATAGAAACACCGAGTTTAAACTCGCCATCATACATAAAATGCAGGATTAAACATTTACTACCATCACATAATTAGAATCGATGAAACCATATTTTACTTCCATACCTAATTATGATAGCACAGTTAATATTTTTATATTTGTTACATAACTACAATCCTAGAAGTAATGAAAACAAGTTAATCTGACAAGAACAACACAGTTTTGAAGTTAATACCCTTTTTTCTTGTCGGGGTGCCAATAGAAAAGTCTTGACAACAACAAGAGGACACCAGGGCCATAAGGATAACTCAATGAAGGGACCGCAGGGATTCTATCAGTTAAGGCACAAATAAAGAAAACAACAAGGACGCAAGATAATTCATACATAAAAGCCGCACTGAAGGATGGAAGTCAACAATCAAGCAAGGACATACACAAAGGTAGACGGTTGATAGGTTTACCTTCACTTCACCATCATCGTACAGAAAATAAGGGCATTGGGATCCATAGGTATTTTAACGCTAAGGTGACAACCATAGATTAGGCTCCTAGTCGACTGCTCAGGCGAGGACTGGTGAGCTAGGGACAAAGGATAAACAACCTCAAGGTCACAATCAACACACAGGGCAGTCACAACATGAGGGGAGACGAAGGTCTTGGGACATCGATAATTCAATCAGAGAGGCCATAATTTTTTAGTCATGAATCGATACAACCAATTTACCTACCTAACAAACATGCAGATCCAAATCATAAATCCTACAACAATCTACTATACAACGAAGAAAGTGTACCGTTTCCTGCTCGCCCACTCTGAGTGGACGTCCCGTGCGCTCTATGCAACTCCCGCTCACCAACCGTCGAGACTTCACTGGTACTTCCCAACCAATGCTAGGGGTACTCTTCTTCCCCCTTAGCCCCTCGAGACACAAAGGGGCCACACACACTATCTAGAGGTTATGTCTAGCTCCCAACTCGTCTCGCAAGGCCGAGCTACCACTCCTCTCTGAACTGGGTATCCCAACTCCCACAAGTAAATCAATCAAGTCAATATTTCTGCAATGTAACATTACACAAATAGAAGATGATCCTTCATCCTTCTCCTTCCTTTATTTTATAGAGTTTCCAACTTCCTTTCTTTCCTAAAATCTCATTTAATTAAAGTTTTAAAAATAAATTCCTATAATTTCCTCTCCGTACAAGTGTCCCCTATCCCCTACATTCCTAAATAAATTAATTTCTTTAATTAAGTAATTATCTTTATTTCCCTCACCCACCTAGAGTTACTCCTAGAATCACTCCTAGGTGTCCCCAAATTCTCTTACAGGTTTTAATAGCTTTCCCTTTTATTAAATTGCTAATTCAGTTTAAAATTAGAAGTTCTTAAATGGCATATTCTTTACTAAGTTGACTTTCCGCTTTTTCCTTTAAGTTCCCCTTTTTCCCTTTTTATGTTACCTCTTTTCCCTAGTTTCCTATTTTTTTTTTCTTTCCCTCTTTCCCTTTTTTACTTAGAACTCAAAAAGACAGTTGTGGAGTTTAACGCCTTTTCCCTTTTATCATTTATTTAGTATATATATTTTTTTAAATTATCAAAAGGATGAAATAATTAATTCCTCTTTTTATATTTATTACCACAGAATTTTATTTTTATGAATAACTTAATTTCTTACTCCCTTCATGTTACAAGATTTAACGAAGGTCAAAATTATTATTTAAGTCATTATTATTATTATTATTATTATTGAGAAGACAAGGTTCTACCACTAGCATAATTTTAGACTTAGGCCTTAAATTTCGTACTGGGCGACATTTAATTAGGGACATTGTTTTAAAAATTACTTAACATGTTATTTGTCTTAGGTCCATGTAGGTTCATCCCTCTATCATCAACAACGTGACATGCCCTTCAGGACGCACCAGGTGCTCCAAGGGTGTCACTCACCTCATCTGTTCCTTTGCGCGACGTGCCCTTCAGGATGCACTACATGCTCCAAGGGTGCCACTCGCCTCTTGACTGATTTGGTGGACATCAATAACCCCTGGAGTCAACACTCCACTAGGTGAACTTGTGGGAAACTAAGGGCTTATAAGGAATAACGCCCCCGCCTTATTGCACGCCCCTTAGAATAATCGTGAGTGACTGTCAAAGTCTACCATCACGACATCATGGGTCCTCTTGAACTAGGTAATCGTTAACCTACAGTTCGAGCCACGAAGAGAGTGCTAGTAGGTTATGGCAGGGCTGCTATCCAGACCTCTCCCTCAACATCTCTGGTAGTCGTGTGTGACCCCTTTACTCCATATGTGAGTCTGGTCGGCAAGCTATCATCAGCCTGCATCATCAACAAATCATGTCAGAACATATTCACATCATAACATCTAGTCAGATGCACTAATATAACAATAAAACAATCAAACCCCAATGGCACAATCCCTGACTCGATCCAGAGTCCAAGGGGTTCCATCGATGCCTCTACATCTTGAAGGTCCAAAACCCTACACACTTAGTAAAACTGAGTCAATAGCACCTGTCTATGTCAATGCAGTAAAACAACATGTGATCAACCCATAACACATCGTAATCAAAGTCAAAATTTTTAATAGCATAAAATTCTGGATCGCTTGCGAGCAAGTGTCCTCAAAAATAAGTTCGCTCAGTGCACTAGAGAAGGATGTTACACACACCCCCTCTTGGTCTAAACTTCGTCCTGAAGTTTCATAGTATAAATGTCGAAATAAAGTGTATCAAAGTATCATATGTCTATCTATCAAACAAAAATGGAAAGTTTTGGCGCATAACATATGCGTCCTCCCAGGTTGCCGAGTGCGGACTATAATTGTCCCACTGGACCTTGACCTGATCTAATGTTCAACGTCGTAACTGTCGAACGCGATGATATAAGATGTGGACCGGCTCAACCATGAGTGCTCCCTCATCTGATACCTGCAGGGAACTCATGTCAGTAACATGTGTAGGATCACTAATATAATGTCTCAAAATAGATACATGAAAAACATCGTGCATACAGCTCAAGGAATCAGGCAAGGCTAGCCGATAAGCTATGGGCCCCTTTCTCTCCAAAATATCGAAAGGTCCCACAAACCTAGGAGAGAGTTTAGCTCCCTTCCCAAACCTGATTGAACTCTTGTGAGGTTTAACTCACAAGAAGACTCAATCGCCGACCTCGTAACTATGGTCGACATGGTGCACATCGACATAACTCTTATGTCGATCCTGTGCTTCTTTAATCCTGTGTTTTATTGTTTGCATTTGATCTTCCATTTCTTAGATCACTTTTGGTCCCACAAGGACCCTATCCTCAAGCCGATCCCAACTCAAGGGAATCTGACACGGTCGCCTGTAAAGAAACTCGAAAGGATCCATCTTAATGGTGCTCTGGTAACTGTTGTTATAAGCGAATTCCACTAGTGGCAAGAATTCCTCCCAACACTTTTGTTGGTCCATTACGTACATGCACAACATGTCCTCCAAGGTTTGGTTGGTTCGTTCAGTCTACCTGTCAGTCTTCGGGGTATGCAATACTAAAGTTAAGTTGGGTTCCCAAGGCATCTTGGAAACTCGTCCAAAATCGTCCAGTAAACTCCAATCCTCGATAGGATATAATCCTCTTAGGCATGCCATGCTGCCTCACAATCTCACTGATTAAAACTCTAGCTATGTCAAGTCCTGATACATCGTACACATAGGAAATAAGTGATCACTCTTCGTCAGAGTGTCTACTACTACGAAAATCGAGTCATGTCTCCTTACCATCAGTGGCAATCCAACAATAAAATCCATCAAAATAACTTCTCATTTCGATTCTGAAATAGCATGTGGTTGTAGTAGTCCTGCTGGGTGTCTATGTTCAGCCTTTACCTGCTGACATTCTAGACATATGGCCACATAGTTGACTATGTATACCTTCATTCCCTTCCAGAAGGATAAGGGTTTAAGGTCTGCCCTCATCTTCGTGACTCCCGGGTGAGCCATGTATGCTGCTCTATGAGCCTCTCTTAGGATCAACATCCTCAATTCGTCGTTTGGTGGTATGTAAATCTGACTTTTAAACCTCATTAAACCATCACTATCAATGAAAATCCCTCAAATCATGGTACCATCATTGTGTTTTGTCTGATAAAACCCTCAACCTCTTTATACCAGTCATCATCACGCTGTAAAGTTAGAATCTTTTCACGTAGATTCATCTGAAGAGGCAACATCAAAAAGATGCATGGTCTCCAACTCAATGCATCTGCCACTCGGTTCACTATTCCTTTTATGTAAGTAATCTTGAAATCATACTCACTAATCAATTCCGACCAACGTCTTTGTCACGCGTTTAGGTCACTTTGCGTAAATATGTGTTGTAGTCCGCAATGGTCGGTCTTTAGTTCATTTTTTCATCCAACAAGGTAGTGCCTCCAAACCTTCAAGGCATATACAATGGCTAACAACTCCAAATCATGCGTCGTGTAGTTCTCCTCATGTCTTCTCAACTTCCTCAAAATGTAAGTGATTACTCATCCATCTTGCATGAAGACCCCGCCTAAGCCTTCCTTGGATGAGTCAGTGCACACCAAGAAGTATGCATCCATGTCAGGGACCTTTAGTATCGGTGTTGTTGTCAATAATTCCTTGAGCCTCCGAAATGCTTTCGCGCATTTTTCGGTCCAAATAAATTTCTTATTTTTCTTCTACAATTCCATGATCATATTTGCTATCTTCGAAAACCCTTCTACAAAATGTCGATAGTATCCTGCTAAACCGATGAAGCCACGCACTTCAGTGACATTCGTCGGCACAGGCCATTCCATGATAGCCTGAACCTTTGCTAGATCCACGACGATGCCTTCACCGGAGATGACATGCCCTAAGTAGTGAATCTTCGATTGATAAAATAAACATTTGGACAACTTCCCATACAATTTGTGCTCTCGCAGGGACTGTAGCACCAAGTACAAGTGCTCATCATGCTCCTCCATCATCTGAGAGTAGATCAAAATATCATCCATGAATACTTGGATGAACTTGTCCAAGTACTCGCAGAACACCCCATTCATCGAACTAATAAATACCCCTGGGCGTTTTTCAATCCAAATGGAAAAATAGTAAATTCATAATGTCCCAACCTTGTATTAAAGGCAGTCTTAGGGATGCCATCCTCCTTGATCTGTAACTGGTGATACCCTGATCACAATTTGATCTTCGAGAACATCGTCACACCCTTCATTTGAACTAACATATCAACAATTCTCGGCAATGGATATTGATTCTTGATCTTGGCCTTGTTTAGTTGACGATAGTCAATGCAAGCCTCCATGATCCATCCTTCTTTCATATGAAAATAACAAGTGCACCCCTCGGTGACACACTAGGACATATCGGTCCTAGGTCCAACAACTCCTTCAGTTGCACTTTCAACTCTTGTAACTCCGGGGTCGACATCTGATAAGGCGTTCTTGCTATCAGTTCAGTCCCCAGTTTTAGGTCTATTGTAAAATCCAATTCCCTCTCCGACGACATCCCAAGTAACTCCTCTAGAAACACGTCCGCAACTCTCTCACCACCGGAAGGTGTTCTAAACCTTTCGCTACTCCCTTCTCGTTTAACATAAGAATCGCATAAAGCTTGCACCCCTTGCTCATGCTCTTACAAAGTTGCAAGGAAGAGATGAACCTCAGGGGAAACTCCCTGGTTCTAGCCTACAATCACCCATCTCTGTCCCTTGTCATCAACCAAGCTCAACTGTTTCATCTTACAGTTGAGTATCGCCTCATGCGATTCCAACCAATCCATACCAATCATGACATCATAAGATCCTAGGATCATGACGTACAGGTTGACCCTAGTGAAAAACTCTCCCAGGTTAAGGGTACAACCCATAACCCTTCCTCCATCCTTCTGTTTGGCTACCGAAGCCATCTCTACAAAGACGAACTCATCATGTCCGACTGTCTCTACTTATATCATTTTCAACGTGGCACTAGAACAGAACTATTAGTAGCACCGAGATCAATAAAAAACTAAGCGTCTATTCATCGATAGTACCTGAGGTCTTGAGCACATTCAACAAGTGCTCTGCCTGGCGGTTATTCACCACTGCATGATTCCGATGGGCCTTTCCCAAAACTCCCTTGGTAGTGGGTCCGACTGATCCAGATGCTCTAGTCCTCTTCACTGGGCAGTCATGATGGAAATGTGGCTTCCCACATTCTAACATACTTTATTCGGTCCAGTAGTCTTGGTAACTGAAGTAGAAGCTAGATTCTAACCTAAGGCCAACACAACTTATTGACCATAAGTTTCTCGGTAATTTGGGTGCGGAGTACACCAAAGCAGTTCCAAAATGGGCCTCATACTTGGGCCCCATGCGGTTACCTTGTCGCAAGGCATCATAATCATGGAGTTGATGCTCAACGAATTCCTTAGAAGACACATCTTTTGGAACCAATCAATGACCAGTTCCCATGACACATCGTCGATGGCCATGTTCAAAGTGGCAGGAGCATCTTCCGCCATAGAAGAGCACTCCTCTTTAGTTGAAAAACCACCATACGGACCTTCATGCTAGAGGTCGTAAATGTTGTGTGTGAAGCACATCGCCCTTCTGTAGAATCGTGCCTCAACAACACAGCCATCTGCGACACTCTTGGACTCGAGAACTCAACTCTCTCTCGAGTTCTCGATGTATGATAATGCTACTAGCTAGGGTGCGTTGTGGACCCTCACAGGTACAGGTGCCCCAGACTCATGTCAGTACTGATGGTGAGCCGAGGCCTCTGACATTACCTGGAAGGACCTTGTCAGACCACGATCATCCCTTGCTACAAGCAAATCCAACCCAAGGACTTGTTCCTCCCCCTTGGGGGTAAGACTCCTAAGGTGCGAAACTTCTGGGGGCGTCGCGTTTCCATCCACGATACCTCGTCATGAATCTCTACGGTGTCATCTAACCATGCTTATCGCAAGGGCGAGTTAAAGTTTTATCTAAAGTTAGGTTAAGACTCAAGGGTTTACTACAGTGGAAAGAATGGCGATCCACAGTCGCAGGGTTGAACCCTCTCTAATACCATATGTAACGACCCCTTCGTTATGCCAACAACCTCTCATAACAAGTGCAATTTTTTTTTTTTTGTGTACGTGTGTACCAGGGTAATAAAAAAATTATACTCTGTGTCGCAACACAACGTCAAACATGACGCATGCACATGTGACAGCAACATAACAACCTAATATGCACATCAAGCATCTCGATGCAATGAACGACAATCAACCGACAAAAAAAATAAGACTAGCTACCCGACTGTCCTACCCTGCAATGGTTAGGATCTCCAAGACACATAAGCAACGCTCAAGCTCAGGTTCCCATCGATTTTGACCATTTAAGGTCTCAGGGCTGGCGATTGTTCTGAGGAACAAGGAGGTGTCTACATTCCGACCCCCCGACACAAGTAGACCAAACCTACTAAGCTAAGGACAATCATCCTAACAACCCCATGCACCCAACACATACACAAGAAACTAGAATCTCTTACAACGAGCAACAAGTACATTAAAGGTTTACAAGACCAAGTAAAAACATGAACATCAACGCCCCCAATGGGAAGCATAAGCTAAAACAACTTCTCCATTATCCCAGTCGGTTGTCGAGTCAAGCTAGTCAATAATGAAAGTCTATTTTAATCATCCTTTACTAGCCCAACTTAGCATGTCTAAAATGCAACATATCATTAAGGTGCAATTTGAATTAGCCTTAAAATAATTTCAATGTGAAATTTTAAATTTCAAGTGTCATCAAGGTACCATCTAAATCAACATTAAATGGACATTAATAAGCAAGTCTGAACCTCGACTTGGTTGTAATAAAAACATAATAATATTGATTATAATTTAACTAGCTTGCCTAAATTATCAATTAGCCATAAATCCATAGACATTGAATACATCCAATCTAGCTGGTGTAAAAAAATGCCATCCGATCCTTACTCACCATTCAATTTAATCATTAATACAACCTATTGGGCCACTTCTATTCTAATCCTAATCTCCATCCAACTAGCCATATATCTCGATAACAATATTAACAATCTTAAACTGAAATGCTACCATTAAAATAAATAATAATGCACTCAAGGCTTTTAGCATAAAACAATTATCAAGGCATTTAATACAAGGGCATTTAATAACAAATACAATCTGACAATTAACAAAAGCCAATAACCAAGCATTAAATAATTAAGCAATAATAAGGCATTTAATGCTATTCACTGCCAGGTAAAGGTAAGGACTCCGGGCAAGGGTAAACTCAGGCATAAAAGCTTAATCATTTAGCTTTACTATTATTAATTTACTGATGTAAGTGCTTAGGGATAACTAAAGCCATACGCATTAAGGAAATTTATGCTGAAATTAATATTACAGAAATAGACACGAGAACTAAGGCTGTGCACTGCACCTGTGCAATACACCGCACACAAATGGCAGGCAGGGCGGTCAACGACTAGGCTGGAAAGGAGTCAAGAAGGCACAGGGATGTGTAACAACATTTCCAAATTTAAAGATACGAAGAGACGCAAGCCATCTAGAGCCCAAATCGTGAGGTGAAAAATAATAGAACCCAAGCAACATGCAGCGTGTGTAGTCTTTAGAGGCAAATGCTAGTGCAAAAGCTAAAATTGTGGTCGACCCAATAAATCAACCACAATGTAAAGGAAAATCAAGGGTGTTTATAGCAGGCTCAGGAAACAAGTAATTAGCCAAATCATGAGCATTCCGACAGCTCAGATAATAGCTTTAAAGGCAAAATCGTGGGTGTTATCAGTCACTTCATTCAATCAATTTTATACATAAAAAAATAATTGGCAGTCCTCCTAGGTAAGACGTGCAGGGTTCCTGAATTCGTTGCTGGTCATCCCAAGGAATCGTAGTTGTAGTAAAAGCCTCGAAAATTGACAGAATAAGCTTCAGTATTCTCTAAGGGATTTCAGATATCAAAAGGTAATTCATTAGTGAATCAATGTTATACTAATTGTTTAACTCAAGAGATGTTCACGCAATACCATTCAAGTAGAAAGGTACACAACATTCCCATCTTATCAAAACCATCTGATGAATCTTGTCTAGATTCACCCCTACTCCCAGCATTCATGGGTAGTCCCAAGTCATGGGAATAAAAGAAGGCGCAGAGCCTGAACCCTCCTAAAACTACAATGGGAAACGAAACTAAGACAAGAAACTCAACAGTAGAGAGAAAATAAATTTCTCGCAGAGGTATTAACATCTCAGGAAAAATTTTAGATGAAGGAGGTTGGGAATTAGCCTTGGGAAAAATGTGGATAAGGAAATATAATAGCGAGGAATCCATGGAAAGAAAAAAAAACGTTGAGCACTAGGAGAATCGTCCTGAGCGAGGAGTCTTTATCAAAACACAACAACTAGTCAAACATTGAGGGGACGAGGGTAAACTTCAAGTAAGATGAAGAGTTTAGAATCCTCCAACAATACATAAATGCAGGCTTAATAATTTATCCCATCGCGCATAGAAACGTTGAGTTTAAACTCGCCATCATACATAAAATGCAGTATTAAACATTTACTACTATCACATAATTACAATCGCTGAAGCCATATTTTACTTCCATACCTAATTATGATAGCATAGTTAATATTTTTATATTTGTTACATAACTACAATCCTAGAAGTAATGAAAACAAGTTAATCCGACAAGAACAATGCAGGTTTGAAGTTAATACCCTTTTTTCTTCTCGGGGTTCCAATAGAAAAGTGCTGACAACAACAAGAGGATGCTAGGGACATAAGGATAACTCAATGAAGGGATTGCAGGGATTCTATCTATTAAGGTGAAAATAGAAAAAACAACAAGGAAGCAGGATAATTCATACACAGAAGCCGCACTAAAGGACGCAAGTCAACAATCAAGCAATGACATACACAGAGGTATATGGTTGATAGGTTTGCCTTCACTTCACCATCCTCACACAGAAAAGAAGGGTGTTGAGATCCATAGGTATTTTAATGCTACGACAACGATCGTAGATCAGGCTCCTGAACGACTTCTCAGGCAAGGACTGGTGAGATAGGGACAAAGGATAAACAACCTCAAGGTCACAATCAACACATAGGGTGGTCACAACAAGAGGGGAGACGAAGTTCTTGGGACACCGATCATTCAATCATCGAGGCCATACATTTTTAGTCATGAATCGATACAATTAGTTTACTTTCCCAACAAACATGCAGATCCAAATCATAAATCCTACAACAATCTAACATACAATGAAGAAAGTGTATCGTTTCCTTCTCAGCCGCTCTGAGTGGACGTCCCGCACGCTCCGTGCAACTCCCACTCGCCGACCATCGAGACTTCACCGGTACCTCCCAACCAATGCTAAGGATACTCTTCTTCCCCCTTAGCCTCCCGAGCCACAAAGGGGCCACACACACTATCCAGAGGTTCTGTCTAGCTCCCAGCTCACCTCGCAAGGCCAAGCTACCACTCCTCTCCGAGCTGGGTATCCCAACTCCCACTAGTAAATCAGTCAAGTTGATATTTCTGAAGCGTAACGTTACGCAAACAGAATATGATCCTTCATCCTTCTCCTTCCTTTATTTTATAGAGTTTCCAACTTCCTTTCTTTCCTAAAATATCATTTAATTAAAGTTTAAAAAATAAATTCCTATAATTTCCTCTCCGTACAAGTGTCTCCCATCCCCTACATTCCTCCATAAATTATTATTTTTAATTAAGTAATAATCTTTATTTCCCTCACCCACCTAGAGTTACTCCTACAATCACTCCTAGGTGTCCCCAAATTCTCTTACAGGTTTTAATAGCTTTCCATTTTATTAAATTGCTAATTCAGTTTAAAATTAGAAGCTCTTAAATGGCAAATTCTTTACTAAGTTGACTTTCCACTTTTTCCCTTTTTATGTTACCTCTTTTCCCTAGTTTCCTATTTTTTTTTTTCCCCTCTTTCCCTTTTTTACTTAGAACTCAAAAAGGCAGGTGTGGAGTTTAACCCCTTCTCCCTTTTATCATTTATTTAGTATATATATATTTTTTAAATTATCAAAATGATGAAATAATTAATTCCCTTTTTATATTTATTACCACAGATTTTATTTTTATGACTAACTTAATTTCTTACTCCCTTCATGTTACAAGATTTAATGAAGGTCAAAATTATTATTTAAGTTATTATTATTATTATTATTATTATTATTGAGAAGACAAGGTTCTACCACTAGCGTAATTTTAAACTTAGGAATTAAATTTTGTACTGGGCGACATTTAATTAGGGACATTGTTTTAAAAATTACTTAACATGTTATTTGTCTTAGGGACATCTAGGTTCATCCCTCTATCATCAACAACGCGACATGCCCTTCAGGACACACCAGGTGCTCCAAGGGTGCCACTCACCTCATATGTTTTTTTGCGCGACATGCCCTTCAGGACGCACTACATGCTCCAAGGGTGCCACTCACCTCTTGACTGATTTGGTAGACATCAATAACACCTGGAGTCAACACTCCACCATGTGAACCTATGGGAGACTAAGGGATTCTAAGGAATAAGGCCCCCGCCTGATTGTGCACCCCTTAGAATCATCGTGAATGACTGTCCCAGTCTACCCTCATGACATCATGGGTCCTCTCAAACTAGGTAATCGTTAACCTACAGTTCGAGCCACGGTGGGAGTGCTAGTAGGCTATGGTAGGGCTGTTGTCCACACCTCTCCCTCAACATCTCTAGTAGTCGTGTGTGACCCCTTTACTCCATATGTGAGTTTGGTCGGCAAGCTATCATTAGCCTGTATCATCAACAAATCATGCCAGAACATATTCACATCATAACATCTAGTTAGATGCACTAATATTAGAGTAAAACAATCAAACCCCAATGGCACAATCCCTGACTCGATCTGGAGTCCAAGGGGTTCCATCAATGCCTTTGCATCCTTAAGCTCCAAAACCCTCCACACTTAGTAAAACTGAGTCAATAGCACCTGTCTATGTCAATGCAGTGAAACAACATGTCATCAACCCATAACGCATTGTAATCAAAGTCAAAAGTTTTAATAGCATAAAATTCTAGATCACTTGCGAGCAAGTGTCCTCAAAAATAATTTCGCTCATTGTGCCAGAGCGGGATGTTACACCTTGGCCCATTTTTCAACGACTTAACTGACCTGGAAACCGTCCTGTTGCATATTGTCAACAAATATTTGAAGCCCTTTCTCATCGTTGACTTCCAATGATTGTTTCCCCTTGGTTTGTTAGTGTCATAATTTATTGAAGGTGGCTTAGTCTTCCTCCTCGAAGATAGAGCGAGTAGGAGAGGCCATCTCAGTGGTTGAATCTTTAAGTTATTGGTTCAATGTGTAAAGCTAAATCAACTCATAATGATAAACAATTATGAATTTCAATCATAAATATATGTGTATTCATGGTCGTAATGATATTCAAGATCCTAGATCATTTATATATATAAATGATTACTTTTTATTTTATATATAAATGATTAATTTTTATATATAAATAATTTAGTTATCGGTTCACTGTATAAATATAAATCAACTCATACTGATAAACAAATAAGAATTTCAATTATGCAGTTGTAATGCTATTCTTGCTCCTAAATCACGTATTTGGTATTTATTTTGAGAGAAATTTTAGGGGATTTCGAAACGCTTTTTGTGTGGGCATTTGGAAAAGATGGGAACAATTTAACCTTGAGGTTTAATAAAGAATTTAAACTTTTAAGGTTTGATAGGGAATTTATAAGAATGGAGAAACATTAACAAATTCAAAATTAATAAAATAGAGAAATCACTTGAAGCTTCGAGATCATTCTCACCCTGCTCTTCACTTTTGCTACAACCCATTTAAAACCATGTTGTACAATCGTTGCTTCCAATTTAATTAAAGTACGCATGAAAATTTAATTACCGGTGGATGTTCCAGTTCTTATAGTTGATATTTCCATTTTATTAAAGTGATTGTTTCCATATTTAATACAGTTAATATTTTTACAGTTATCGATAATTGCTTTATATGAAAAGGTGAGTTAAGGTAGAAAACAGTTATATTGTTTCAATGTTGATTATTGTGATTGTCCCTTTATATTAGTTTAATTGTTTTGCAACAACTTTAATATTTAAATTATGATCATCGCGATTATGGTAGTGAGGTAATGAAAATAATGAACGCATATTGAAGGAGATGAATAAATTGGGTATATAAAGTTTTTAGTGGTTAAACAATGAATATGGTAATTATATCTCATGATAGTTTTAATCATTTCCCTTCTTACAATAGTTAAAATAATTCCATTATGGTTATGGCATTAGTCCTTCAAATAGTTTAACAAACTGCTTTGCATTAGATTAATGGTTTAATGGTGATCATTGCGTTTATCGCTTATAATAGTTGTAATTTCCTTTATGACAGGGAATTAAATAAGGACAGGTTCAATTCATTAATGTCATCAATGGAACCCTCATCGGACAAATTGTGATTATTAATTATAAGTTGTTTTATTATTTATGATGTTTAAAGTGTTGTCTTATTTTAAAGGAAGGCAATGAAGTAATATCATAAGTTTTCATAGTAGCCGAGGTTGGATGCTTGAGCTTGAATAGTCCTAGGATGTGAAAATGCTAACAAGATACTTCTAGATAGTTGCATTTTAACCTCGTTTTGTGTGTAGTTGTCTGTGCCCCTTGTTGGATTGTTTGAATAGAGTGCTCTCATTATATTTTTCTTTTAATGTGTGACAGTGTTGGTTGGTTTCGGGCAACGTTGTATTTTGTTAATGAATTAAGGTTTAGAGTTATCTATGTTTCTATTGGGTTCCTAGTGCACTAGTCGTAATGTGGCAACATGATTCCTTGAAATAGGATCATTGCGCGTGTTGATCGATAAGAACATATGATACCTATCTTGGGTCATACGATTTCCTTTTAGTGTGTTATTGTTCATTGTAATTGATGTTGTACATGGTTATGTAATGTTTTAATGTGATTGATTTCTTTCTCACCGTAAAGGTTCTAGTCACTTGTGTCGTTGATACTGGTTGTGTTGGGTTGATCTTGATGTTATCACTAAGCTTAGTCATTTTTATTCTTTTCCTCATTGAATGTTCATATGTTTCCTAAGCTTCATGATGTTCTAGTATGATAGGACGTTGCATTGTATGTTGCGTAATTGGCATGCGTTGTGTTCATTGTCAAGTTGTGGTGCCTGATTGCATTTTGACTTTCTTGCCTTGCGTTAAAAAAAAAAAATCTTGTTATGCATCACATGTTATAGTAACGATGGAGGTCGTTACATATGGTATCAGATCCGGTTCGACCCATGACTTGGGATCACTATGACTTACATTGATTATATATTAATTATAAAATGTCGCTAATTAAATTGATTTGTATTTGTGCACGTAATCATGGTTAGAGAACCTTGCAGAGGAAGATGATGGGGTGCTAGGGGAGGAGGTGTGACGCCTTGAGTAGCATCCACGCCTGAGGAGTCTAACCCCCAATGAGAAGACCATGTTGTTGGATAAGAAAAAATAACCATGGGAGATGTGGTTGGGTTGATGAGGTCCTTCCAGAGGATGTCATAGGTCCTGATCAGCCATTTGAATAGAGATGAGGACAGGGTGTTGACACCTCTTGTGGGTCTACCGTGCGGCTCGACCGATACTAGTAGTGTTCACCGTGAACTCGATAAGGCCAAATTTACTGATTCCTTTGGTGCCTCGAAAAATGCAACTGCAGAGGCATGGTTGGAGAATATGGTGATGTGCTTTACACTTCGTGACTATACCACCAATACCAAGGTATGCATGCCAATATTTCAACTAAAGGAGAGCACTCTTCTATGGTGGAAGACGCTCCTGCCACAATTGAGCATGGTCGTCAAATACGTGTCATGGGAACTATTTGAGGAACGGTTGGGGGATAGGTATTTGTCTAAGGAATTCATTGAGTGTCATCTCAACGAGTTCAACACCTTGTGACAGGGTGGCCATAAGGTGCCTGAGTATGAGGCCTGTTTGATGGAGTTGCTTCGGTATGATCCACACCAAAATACCAAGAAACTTAAGGTCAACAAGTTCGTGTTCGGCCTTAATGTCAGCATTCGTGCAAAAGTGAGGATTGTGATGCCTCAAACCTTGCATGATGTTTTCCAGAAGTCCCTCATATCATAGGAGGAGCTCATTAGCGGGGCTCAGAGTAGGACTCTAGAAAGACCAACAGGACTGACAAAATGTGTGCAACAGCATCAGACACCAGTTATGCATGCACCATGGTATTGTGGCACCCCGAGATGATCCACCTTCACTACACCTCAGAAACCACTGTCTCAATAGAGAACTCCTTACAGAGGACCACAACACTAGAAGCAACATCGACCATCAACTGCAACGACAATAGTTTAAGCATGTTTAGAAGAACACACCAGGGTTTCAGGCCGGTGGGCCATCAACTTGTACTTTAGATAGCAGGAGAACTCAACCAAAGACAGGGTGATGGACATGTGGAGATCCACATTACTAGTGTGACTTCCTAGTTGAGAGGACTGGAGTATCTAAATCAGTTAAACCCACTACCATGGGATATTTGGGGAAGGCCCATCAGATTCTTACAACGATGAATAACCACTAGGCAGAGAACCAGTCGACTTTGCTCCAGACGTCAAGTACCATCGCTGACTAGACCCTTAGTATTTTGATAGATCCTAGTGCTACAAAGATTTTTATTTCTGGTGCCACACTCAAAATAATTAAGTTAAAGGTAGTCGAACAAGATGATTTTAGCTTTGTAGAAATGGATTCAGGAGCCAAACAAAAGGTTGGAGGGAAGGTTATGGGTTGTAGCCTTAACCCGGGAGAGTTTGTCACAAGTTCCAACCTGTATGTCATGATCTTACGGTATTATGACATCATGATCAGTATGGAATCGTTGGAATTGCATGAGGAAATACTTAATTGTAAGATGAAACGGTTGAGTTTGGTCGATGATGAGGGACAAAGATGTGTGATTTTAGGTACGAACCAGGGATTCTCCCTAATTTTCATCTATTTCTCATATCTACGAAAGATAATGCACAAGGGATGTAAGCTTTATGTGATCCTTGTGTTGAACGAAAAGGGTGTGGCAGAAGTACTAGAAAATATTTTGGTAGTATAGGAGTTCGCGGATGTCTACCCAGAGGAGTTGCTAGGATTTTTGCCTAAGAAGGAATGGGAACTTACCATCGACCTAAAACTTGGAACCAAACTGATAACAAGAAATCCTTATTGGATGTCGACCCAGAGTTACAGGAGCTGAAAATGCAACTGGAAGAGTTGTTGGACCTAGGACTTATACATCCAAGTGTGTCACCATGGGGTGCGCTTGTTTCTTCATACGGAAGAGGGATGGGTCATGGAGAGTATGCATTGACTACCATCAATTGAACAAGGAAACAATAAAGAACCAATATCCGTTGCCAAGGATTGATGATCTATTTGATTAGTTGAAAGGCGTGAAGATGTTTTCAAAGATCCACTTGAGATCAGGGTATCACCAATTATGGATCAAAGAGGATGACATCTCTAATACCACATTTAAGATGAGATTTGGACATTATGAGTTTATTGTATTACCGTTTGGACTGATAAACGCCCTAGGCGTGTTTATGAGTTTGATGAACGGGGTGTTGCGCGAATACTTGGACAAGTTAGTCCAAGTATTCATTGATGATATCTTGATATATTCTTGGATGATGGAGGAGCATGACAAACACTTTCTATTGGTACTACATTTTCTATGAGGGAACAAATTGATTGGGAAGTTGTTGAAATGCTCATTTTATTAATTGAAGATTAATTACTTAGGGCATTTCATCTCCAACAAAGGTATCGTTGTGGATCCAACAAAGGTTGAGGATACCATGGAATGGCCTATGTTGACGAATGTCTGAGAAGTGCGTAGCTTCTTGGGTTTATAAGGATACTATGGACGGTTCATCAAAGGTTTTTTGAAGATAGAAAATTCGATTACAGAATTGCAGAAGAAGAAAAAGAAGTTTGTTTGGACTGATAAATGCATGAAATCATTTCAGAGGATCAAGGATCTATTGATGAAAACGCCGATACTAAAGGTCCCTAACATGGACGAGAAATTCTCGGTATGCACTGACACATATAAGTAAGGCTTAGGCAAAGTCTTTATGCAAGACGGTCATGTGATCGCTTATATCTCAAGAAAGTTGAGAATGCATGAGGATAACTATGCGAGGCATGATTTGGAGTTGTTAGCCATTGTATATTCCTTGAGAGTTTGGGGACACTACCTTATTGGAAGAAAATTCGAACTAAAATGGAGCAATGTCGTTTACATCACATTTTTACACAAAGCGATTTGAACGCACGACAAAGGCGTTGGTTGGAATTGCTTAGTTAGTATGATTTGAAGATTACTTACATAAAATGAACAATGAACAGAGTGGTTTATGCATTGAGTTAGAGACCATGCATATTTTCAGTGATGTCTCTTCAGAGGAATATACATGAAACGATTCTAAATTTATAGCACAACGATGACTTGTATAAGGAGGTCCGGGATTTTATCAGACAAAACACAATGATGGCACCAAAATTTGAGGGATTTACTGTGGACAACGATAAATTATTGAGATTTAATAATATTATTTGTGTACCACCCAATAATGAGTTGAGGAGTCTGATCCTAAACAAGGATCATAGAGCAATGTACATAGCTCATCCAAGATTCACGAAGATGAGGGAAGACCGTAAACCCTTATTCTTCTGGAAAGGAATGAAGGCGACCATATTCAACTAGGTGGAAAGATGTCTATATTATCAATAGGTGAAGGTTGAACATAGAAATCTGAAAGGATTACTACAACCACATGCTATTCTAGAATTGAAATGGGAGGGCATTTTGATGGATTTCATTGTTGGATTTCCACTAACGACAAGAAGACACGACTTGATTTTTGTAGTAGTCGACACTCTCACAAAGAGTGTTCATTTTCTTCCTGTGCGTACAACGTACGAGACACCTTACATAAATAGATTTTTCATCAGTGAAATATTGAGGCTGCATGGCGTTCCTAAGGGGATTATATATGATTGAGGGTCAGTGGTTACAAGATGATTTTGGACTATTTTCTAAGAGGCCTTGGGAACCTAACATAACTTTGGTACCCATATCACCCTTAGATAGAAGGGGAGACCGAAGGAATGAACCAAATCTTAGAGGATATGTTGTGTATGTACGTGATAGACCAACATAAGCATTGGGAAGAGTTCTTGCCACTGGTATAATTTCCATATAACAACAGTTATCAAAGCACCATCAATATGGCACCATTCACGTTTCTTGATGGGAGACCGTGTTGGACATATTTGAGTTGGGATCTTCTTGAGGATAGGGTCTTGGTGGGACCAGAAGCAATCCAAGAGATGGAATATCAAATCCAAACAATAAGACAAAGGATCAAAGAAGCACGGGATCGACAAAAGAATTATGTCAATATGCATCGTGTCAACCGTAGTTATGAAGTTGGTAATCGAGTCTTATCGCAAGTGAAACCGCACAAGAGTTTGATAAAGTTATAAAAGGGTGCTATAATATATCCTAGGTTCGTGGGACCCTTCATGATTTTGGAAAGGAAGGGGCCCATGGCCTATCGACTAGCGTTGACTGATTCTTTGAGGAGTATGCAAGATGTCTTTCACATATCTGTTTTGAGACATTATATTAGTGATCCTACACATGTGATTGACATGATTTCATTGCAGGTATTAGACAAGGCTGCTTTCACAGCGGAGACAATCCGCATTTTGGACCATCACGTTTGACAGCTACAACATCGAACAGTAGATTAGGTCAAGGTCCAGTGAGACAACTATAGTCTACACTTGGCGACCTGGGAGGACACGTATGATATGCGTCAGTAGTTTCCAGTTTTGTATGATAGATAGACATATAGATATTATGATATATTTTATTTCGACACATATATATTGTGAAAATTTGGGATGAAGTTTAAAACAAGAGGGGGTGTATGTAACATTCGTTGGACTTATTCGTTGGACATATTTCGACACTTGATTGGACTTATTCGTTGAGGACACTTGCATGCAACTGATATGGTTCATTATATGATTGGTTGTTTTGATTATGATTATGAGATGTTGTGGATCTGATGATATGTTATTTTTCTATATTTATATCGACAGTTGCTATCGACTGGTTTCTACGGAGTGTGCAAGACTATGGACGTTAGAGTATGCCGATGGAATCGATGGATATTCTTGGAATCTGGATCAATTCAAGGAGAGGGTTGTTATGGTTTGAATGTTTTGATATTACATATATAACATATGACTAGATATTATGATGTTGATTATTATAGCTGACATGTTTCGTTGATGGATGGAGGCTGACGATAGCTTTCTAACTAGACTCACATAGGCATAAAGGGGTCACATACGAAAACCAGAGACTTTGAGGGAGATGTGTGGTAGTAGCCCTACTGCAACCTACTAACACTCTCATTGTGGCTCAAATTGTAGGTTAACGATCACCTAGTTCGAGAGATCCAGGATGTCATGAGGGGAGACTGTGACAGTCTCTCACGATGATTATAAGGGGAACAAAATAAGGAAGGGTCCTCATTCCTTAGAGACCCTTAGTCTCCCACAAGGTCACCTGATGAAGTATTGACTCTAGGGGTTTGATGTTTGACAAAATCAGTCAGAAGGAAAGCGAAACCCTTGGAGCATGTAGTTCATCCTGAATGGCACGTCGCGCAAATAAAAAAGGAATGGAAGCAAGTGGCACCCTTAGAGCACGTAGTGCATCTTGAAGGTCATGTCGTGATTTTAACTCTGGTACGTTAATAAACCTAGTACCTTGAAAACTATGCCTGCTTAAGACCTGGTCAGCCTTAAAATGAATGATGCTATGAGTAAAGTTTAATAACAAAATTTTCCCCTAAGAACTGTTGCCAAGCCTAGTGAATTTAAAATCTAGGTCTAAGTAGAGTATTTTAAAAAAAAAAAAAAAAGCTAAATGGACATATAACAAGAAGGGGGTAAATAAAATTCGAGCATTAATAATTAAAGTAAAATAGTATTGAAGGTTTAATTATTAAAAGGGTAAATTCTTGTTTTTTTCTAAACTTGCTAATTATGAACTTAATTAAAAATGAGAACTTAAAGAAAAGGGTGAAACTTAAAGAAAAAGGGGAATGCCTAACTTAGTAGGGAATTTAGCCTTTGAAAATTTCTATTTGTGAACTCAACTAGGTTTTAGTTAGGCATAAGTCGTTTAAGAATTGTAAGGGAATAAAGGGACACCGAGGAGCATTTTTAGGAACGTTTTTAGGTGGGTGAGGGAAATAGGAAATTTAATTAATTAATAAATTGATTCTCTGGTGCAACTAAGGGATCATGTGACAAGTGTATGGGGGATCACGTCTGGTATGCGTAAGGTTACGTTGCCGGAATTTTATCTTGACTGAATTTTTCTTGTGGGAGTTGGGATACCCATCTCGAGTAACAAGTGGTAGCTTGAGTTTGTGAGGCGAGTTGCGATATAGAATTCTATGGTATTGTGTGCATGGCCCCTTTGCGGCTAGAGGGGCTCAGGGGGAAGAAGAGTACCCCTAACATTGGCTGGGAGGTACCAGTGAGGTCTCAATGGTTGGCAAGCAGGAGTTGGACGGAGCACAAGCACGATACAATCACATTAGGTTCTTCACATTTGGATACGGTACGCATGTGTATATTTTGTATTGAATAGTAGTTAAATTCCGTGTATAAAAAAAAAATTAGTTAATTTTTTGTATATGAATATTTATCATGGAGAATGTTCGCATATGTAAGTTGGTTGAAAGGTAGTTAAATTATGTAGTATTGTAATCGATTTGGAAATGTTCTTGAAAATGACGTTCGATTTTCTTTGATTAATAATATATTCTGTTAATAATATGGATGTGATTTCTTTGTTAAAACTTATACTTGTGATCCTGGAAAAAATCTATTGAAGTTTCCTGAATAACAAGATCATTATTTATTTCCATTATCTAAGGTGATCTGAATCAATACTTCTCGAACCATGTAATACAATAGCATTATATGCACAGTTTGGATGCATTATGTGTTGCATATTGGATTATGTTGGAGTATTAAGGAATCTTATACTGTAATAGGAATGTGGGAAATTGAATATTCTTCCTCTGTTTCCACTTAGCGATGACTTTATTTTATTTTTTCCTTACAAAAGAAAAGAAAAAATTTCGTGTACAGGCATGGCTTACGCAGACTCTTTCCCTCTGTAAAATTTATAAAAACGTTTGGACTATTCGATCTGGGAATAAAATAAATAAAAGGTTGAAGCTATCAAAGAACGTAGCGCCACATTACTTGTTCCCTTTTATCTAGGGTTACGGTATGCATATGCCACCAGTTTCTCCGCTGAAACGGAATTATCATGAATGCAACCCAATCTATTTGCTAGAATATTATCATGAATGCAACCCAGTCTATTTGCTGGAATCTGGTTTTAGTAGGTTAGTTTTCTAACAAGTTATCCTTAGAGCCACGAGTTCACTCCTGGAGAGAAACCAGTTATTTCTCTGCAACGATGGCAACCCTAGAAGGAAAAACACGATGTTCCTGATGCCACGTTTTTTTTTCACCCTTGAACGCAACAAACATCACCTACTAAAGCGAATATTCCCTAGGCTCTTTCTCATTTTATTTAGGAAATTGTCTTCTCTCCCTAATTTTTGCATTGAAGGAATCTACCTCCCTTGTCCCCCTTTTCAACGAATTAACTGACTTGGAAACCGTCCTATTGCGGATTGTGAGAAATATTTGACGCCCTTGCTCATCGCTGACTATGAGCGATTGTTTCCCCTTTGGTTTTTTAGTGTTAGAATTTATGGTTAGTCTGTCTGCTGCAATCCAGTTTTAGTAGGTTACCATCATGGCGAATGCAACCAAGTCTGTCTGCTGCAATCCAGTTTTAGTAGGTTAGTTTTCCAATAAGTTATCCTCACAACAACGAGTTCACTCTTGGAGAGCAGCCAGTTATTTCTCTACAAAGATGGAAACCGTGGAAGGAAAAACGCGTTGTTCCTAATGCCACATTTTATTTTATCCTTGAATGCATCAAATATCACCTGCTCCAACAAATCTTCCCTGGTCCCTTTCTCATTTTCTTTATGAAATTCTCTTCACTCCTGAATTTGTGCATTGAAGGAACCTACCTTCCTCGGCCCCTTTTTTCAATGCTTAAAGCTAAATCAACTCATAACGATAAAAAATTAAGAAATTCAATCATTAATATATGTGTATTCGTTGTCGTAATGCTATTCAAGATCCTAATTCATTTATATATATAAACGATTACTTTTTATATATATATATATATATGATTAAATTTTATATATAAATAATTTAGTTATTGGTTCACTATATAAATATAGATCAACTCATACTGATAAACAAATAATAATTTCAATTATGCAGTCGTAATGCTATTTATGCTCCTAAATCACGTATTTGGTATTTATTTTGAGAGAAATTTCAGGGGATTTCAAAATGCTTTTTGTGTGGGCATTTGGAAAAGATGGGAATAGTTTAACCTTGAGGTTTAATAAAGAATTTTAACTTTCAAGGTTTGATAGGGAATTTATAAGAATGGAGAAACTTTATCAAATTCAAAATTAATAAAATGGAGAAATCGCTTGAAGCTTCACGATTGTTCTCACCCTGCTCTTCACTGCTGCCACTACCCATTTGAAACCATGATGTACAATCATTGCTTCCATTTTAATTAGTTTAATTGTTTCAATGATGATTATTGCAAATATCCCTTTATATTAGTTTAATTGTTTTGCAACAACTTTAATAGTTAAATTTTGATCATAGCGATTATGGAAACGATGTAATGAAAACAATGAATGCATATTGAATGAGATGAATACATTGGGTATATACAATTTTTAGTGGTTAAACAGCGAATATGGTAATTAGATGTTATGATAGATTTAATCGTTTCCCTTTTTACAATAGTTAAAATAATTCCATTATGGTTATGGCATCAGTCCTTCAAATAGTTTAACAATCTGCTTTGCATTAGATTAATGGTTTAATGGTGATCATTGCGTTTATCTCTTATAATAGTTGTAATTTCCTTTATAGAAGGGAATTAAATAAGGACAGGTTGAATTCATTAGTGTCATCAATGGAACCCTCATCACACAAATTGTAATTATTAATTATAAGTTGTTTTATTCTTTATGACGTTTAAAGGGTTGTCTTATTTTAAAGGAAGGAAGGGAAGTAATATCATAATTTTTCATAGTAGCTGAGGTTGGATGCTTGAGCTTGAATAGTCCTATGATGGTAAAATGTTAATAAGATACTTATAGATAGTTGCATTTTAACCTTGTTTTGTGTGTATTTTTCTCTGTGCCTTGTTGGCTTGATTGAATAGAGTGGTCTCATTATAGTTTTCATTTAATGTGTGACAGTTCTGGTTGGTTTCTGACAACGTTGGATTTTGTTCTTGATTGGAGGTTTAGAGTTATTTACGTTGTGCTCAGGTTCCTAGCACGCTAGTTGCAATGTGGCAACATGATTCCTTGAAATAGGATCATTGAGTGTGTTGATCGATAAGAGCATAAGATACTTGGCTTGGGTCATGCACTTCCCATTGAGGGTGTTTCTTTTCATTGTAATTGATGTTGTACATGGTTCGGTAACGTTTTAATGTGATTGGTTTGTTTCTCACCGTAAAGGTTCTAGTCACTTGTGTCGTTGATGTTGGTTGCATTGGGTTGATCTTGATTTTGTCAGTAAGCTTAGTCATTTTTATTATTCGCCTGATTCAATGTTTGTATGTTTCCTAAGCTACATGATGTGCTAGTATGCTAGGTTGTTGTGTTGTATGTTGCGTAATTGGTGTTTGTTTTGTTCACTGTCAAGTTGCGGTGGTTGATTGTATTTTGAGTTTCTTGTCGTGCGTTAAAAAAAAAAAATCTTGTTATGCGTTGCATGTTGTCGTAACGGCGGGGGTCATTACACTTTATAAGGGAAAATATCAACATGCTCTTTTACACCTTAACATTTCTAAATGTGACACACATTTCAATACAAAAAATTTCTAGCATTATGACTAACCATGAAAACTTGCATTCTCATATTCTTAGCCTCTATGTAGAAGACAATCTCAAGGAGACACAAATATTTGAAAAGATGAGAATAAATTCTTGAAAAGAGTGGTTGAGTTAACCTTTCTTAAGATATTTCATGACTATGGTGTTCTTCCTCTATTCATTCACATTCAACATCATCATAGAATACCCTATCTCAATCATATTCTATCCAAGGATAACACTTCCATTTTGTGCGTAGAAATTCACTACATTGGGTCAGAACTTGGTCAAAACTTAATAGTTTGTCTCTTAAGGTTTTTTCTATCCACTTGAACCTTTCCTCCTTTTTTTCATTTGATATATGGTCCTATGTTTATTATAAATCCTTTAGCGCATCCCTTAACTCTTTTGAATATTCATATAACACACAAATACATAAATTCAATAATATGATGGCTAAGCATTCTCCCCCTTACCTCCATAGTATTTAAGAAACCCTACACTTTTATGCACCATCTCACTCCATTTCTCTCACATAGACTTCCTCGTCCTCTCCCGGACAAATCCAATTTGTCCAAACAGAGACACTCTCTCCATCACACACCATGTTTATTGAAACTGCGACACATAGGTGTGAAACGTCCACCCTAGACTTCACATCTCATTTTATGTACCCCTTTTGTTTATTAGATCCAAAATCCACTCTCATCATATATCTTAACCCTGGTGTCACGTCTTCTCATCACCTTTCAATCATCAACCCTAATACTACAGTAATGAGCAACCAAACCACCCTCATTAACCCTAATATTGGCCAGAATGTTACCCACGTGGTCCCCCTTTCTCAGATCTAGAAAATGCAGACTCACTATGCACATTGCAGTTGCAAAGACTGCGCAATTCAATGATTTTTCACTGAGCTTTCATAGCTTACTCCGGTAAAGACTGTGTGTTATGATGATAACACTAATAAAACAATTTCTTGTAATAAAATAAACATTGTGATACTCTTAGCACATAAGCTCACATATATATTTTCAACACAGATTCAAGAACATATAAACCTACTTAAGCTTGTGAAGATACAAAGAGAAAGTATTTTCAAGGTTTTTTCATACAACATAACTCAAAACTTAGAATCATTCATGTACACAACTCATGTATATACCAACACACAAATACATAATGTCTTACCAACTTGGGTTTTATGTGCTATTACAAAATACAATACTATACAGAGCTTCAACTCCAGCAACTTCTATAGACTTTTATAAACTAATCTTGTGCTTTAAGACTTCTCCAACTCTCTTCACAATTGTTTTTTCTTCTATGTATCAACTATATATATATATATATATATAGACTCGAAAATATAAATAATAGGAATAAGACTTTCTGTAGAAGCTGACTCAAAAATTTAAGACGACAATAAATTTGATGGAATCTATCTGATTAACAGGGCTCGAGAAAGATTAAATATTGGCTCATTAATAAAACCTGTGCTTGTCATAACAGACTATGTTAGTGGAGACTTAAATCTCACTAACTTGTAATTAATATCTCAAAAACTCCCCCTTAATTATAAGTAGGTGGGGATCACAAGACACAAAATTTACATCAAAAACTTAAATTGACATGACTGGTCAAATATTTGTGACTTCACAACTCCTAGACAACTACGCAGATAGCTGGTTCCTCTTGTCCCTAAAAGAAATCCTTTAACATTCCTGTCATCCAAACAACTTGACAAGCTACGCTTGTAGCTGCGACATAATCAAATTCAGCTGAAGAAAGAGTCACAATGGGTTTATTCCTTTATTCCCATGACAATATTCATGTTCCAAAATGAAATGTATACCCAAAGGTACTTTTCCTTTCATCTATGTTGCCTCCACAATCATTGTTAGTATATCCAACAAGTTAGAAATCTTCTGAAGTAGAATACATAATGCCAAATTCTTTTGTTCCATTCACATATCTCAGAATTATTTTGCATGGCTTCCAATGGGATTCTTTTCAAGTTTCCATGAACCTTGAAATCAAGTTAACTCCATACATAATATTAGGCCTTCTTGCTTTCAAATACATAAGGATTCCTACCATCCTTTTAAATAGAGCGGGATCCACTTTAGATCCTTCATCTTCCTTGCTTAACTTCAATCCTAATATGATAGGTGTTGGGGTTTCTTTGGAGTTTATCATGTTGAATATTTTTAAGATTTCAAGTGCATATTTAGATTATGAAATAAATATACCATCTTTGGACTGGTGAACTTCAATACCCATAAAATATCTCATAATCCCCAAATCAGTCTTTTCAAACTCATCCTTCATGAATGAATTAAATTCTTCTATTCCAAAGTCATTTGTAAAAATAAAATCATGTACATATAAGAAAAAAAACAACATATTACCTAGTAAATTGGATTTCATGTACAATGTTGGCTCACATTCACTTCTTTGAAATCCATTTTGAGTGAGGTAGGAATCTATTTGACTATACCGAGCTATAGGACCTTTCTTTAATCCATACAACTCCTTATTCAATTTGTATACTTTTTTCTCTTGTCCTAGAATATCATAGACTTTTGGTTGTTCCACATATATTTCTTCCTCTAAATGACCATTCACAAATTTTGACTTTACATCCATTTGATAAAAAATCAATTTATTATGAGCAACAATAGCTGACACAATTCTGATTGTGTCCATCTAAACAACTAGTGCAAATGGTTCATTGAAATCTATTCCAAGTTGTTGTGTGAAACCCCTTGCATCTAACCTTTACTTGTGCTTCTGCACATTTCAATCTACATATTTCTTAGATTTATAGATCCACTTGACACTGATCAAATCATTTCCCTCAGATACATCTATCGATTTCCATGTATGATTTCTCTCTATGAATTTGATTTTTTCATCCACAGCTTGTGCCCATAAATCAACCTTGACAACTTCTTCAAAAGTTAATGAATCATCTATTTGTGAAAACATAGAAAATATTGAGAATGATTTAATTGTATAAACATTGTAGTTTTCACGTAGGCTTCTTCTCTTCCTTGGTAACAAACTTGCTAATGTTGGATCTGGAGATGTAGAACTACTCAGACTGCTTGATGGAGTTTATTGTGCTATTGGTGTGGACTGCGCACCTGCAGATCTCACTGGTGTGAATGCTGGAGTAGTTTGAGATGTGATTTGTGTCACAGTTCTAGTAGTGGAAGGAAGTACACTCTGAATTATGATTGGTGTTTGAACCACTTCATCGTCGATGTCATCAAGACCGATAGCATTAAGAATTTTAACTGTTCTTTTTATGCTTCCATCCCATGCTTCATTATTCACAAATTGAACGTCGTGGATGATTATAAATTTTCTTGCAACAAAGTCATACAATTTTTATTCTCTTGTATTTTCAAAGTACCCAAAAAATATGCATTGTTTTCCTTTGTTATCTAACTTCTTCCTTAGCTCATTTGGAACATGTGTGTATGTGACACAACCAAATACTTTCAAGTGTGAAACACTATGCTTCCTACATGTCTAGGCTTCTTGAAA
Organism: Picea glauca; assembly: GCA_000966675.3. Taxonomy (NCBI): domain Eukaryota; kingdom Viridiplantae; phylum Streptophyta; class Pinopsida; order Pinales; family Pinaceae; genus Picea; species Picea glauca. Next base: position 764,298 of record JZKD02S1673704.1, on the reverse strand, counting down.
AAATTTGTTTTTCACACTCTTTGTCAAACACTTGTTCATGATGTACACCAGAGTTACTTCTTCCTTAGTCCAATATTCTTTTGAAAAATGTTTGGTTGCTAACATACTGCACACAATCTCCATGATGGTGGAATTATTTCTTTTTGCGACACCATTTTGTTGTGGTGTATACTACACAGTGAATTACTTATAAATGACATGAACTTTACAAAAGTTTATAAAGTCTCTTGAAACATATGCACCACCTCTATCAGTTCTTAGAACCTTGATGTAATAACCACTTTCCTTCTCCACAAGTGACTCGAAGTTATGAAAATAACCAAATGCATCAGATTTATGTTTTACAAAATAAATCCATGTTTTTCTTGTGAAATCATCAACAAATGTAATAAAATAGGTGCAAGATCTTATAGATGGTGTTTGCATTTGTCCACAGATATCTGAATGTACAATTTCCAGTGAAGCTTTTTCTCAATATGACTTGCCAACTAGAAATGACTCTCTATGCTTCTTTCCAAAGATGCAACCTTCGCATTTTTTTTTGTGTTTTCAATTAATAGAAAACCTTTCACCATATCCTTTGTATGTACAAGATTCAGACCTCCAAAATTTAAATTCCCAAATCAGAAATTCCACAGCCAGGAATCATCATGCACTTTAGATTGAAATGTTTCCTGCAATTATGCGCCATTGTCTTCTTATTTCTTGGAACTAAGCGCACTACCATTTTCTTCCTTGGAACAATGTGCACTTACTTCTTCACTTTCTTCTTTAAATGCAGTTCCAGAGTGCACACATTTTTCTTAATAGACAACTTGCATTGTTTTCCTCTTCATGGTTGAATTCAATGTTAATGGAAACATTTTATTGCTTGTCATCTGATTTCTTGTAATAAGTTCATTACTTGGATATTTGTCTAGAACCACACAATTATTATCTTCGATGTAGATTCTATACCCTTTTTGTAACAATTGTCTTGTGATCATCAAATTATGTTTTAGGAAAAGAACATAATATACATGAGGAATAATGTTTTTCTCCCCCTATTTAGTTAAAATGTTAATACTTCCTTTACCCAAGAGTCTGACTTGGATATTGGTTCCAAGTGTAACTTTAGTTTGGACTCACTTATCAAAACTAGAAAAAAATTCTAAGTTTCCTATCATGTGATTACTGAAACTAAGTCTAAATACCATATGTCACATGGAATATCTTTAGAAACATTGCATTCAACTGGGGAAATTATAGTCATTGCTTCAGTGCATTCCATAAACATAGGGATGGCGGGAGTATTTGCGTTGTTTTATTGCTCTTGACCTTGCTTGTTTTGATTATATTGTCTCTTCATGCATTCATATAATAAATGTCCATACTTTTTAGAGTAATGGCATTGAATATTTCATTTATCAAATATCTAAGGAGTTGGTTGACTGACATTTTGATTTTGAGCTCCAACACCAATATTTGCAGGACCACTACTCTGTCCTCCTCTAACAAAACTCCTTCCTATGACTCTCGAGTTATATCTCCCCCTTCCTCTTCCATGAATTATAGATGATTGAACAAAAAATGCATTTTCTAATGACATATTTGATCTATTTAATATGTGTTAAGGGAGGCTTGCATATCATCTAGACTAAAATGACTCATCTCTTTGTTCTCTTCCAAAGTCACAACAAGATAATCAAATTTAGGAGAAAGAATCCTAAGTACCTTCTCAACAACCTTCCTATCCTCTATGGTTTCTCCATGATACTTAATCTAATTTAATAGGCCAATAACATGACTGTAAAAGGATTCTACTAAATATGTGTCTCTCATTGACATAGATTCAAAATATCATCTAAGAACTTGTAATTTTGATGTGTCTACTTTGTCCATACCTTGATAAGAATTTTCTAATATGTCCCATGCTTCCTTGGATTTCTTTTTTTATGCTACTCTTGGGAGTATTCTCTCATGCATGGGTTCATGTATGTAAAACATTTCGTTTCCATCCTTCTTCATTTGATCTCTCAAGGAATCCTTCTCTGCTTGTGTGAGGGCATCATATGTTGCCTGATGTGTTGGTTCCACATAGACATTTTCAACTATATCCCACACATATTCACCCCGAAATAATTGCTTCATGGTCAAAGACCGTAACTCATCATTTTTACTTGTAAAATTGGGAGGTTGCGGATTTAAACTAGAATCCATAATTTAAAATTTCTAGAGTCACCTTAAAACAGAGTTGTTTCTCTTTAAAACTGTTGTTGAAACCTACACTAATAAACCTGCTCTGATACTAGATATCATATCTAGAGCACACAGACTCCCTGTGCACAACGCAGTTGCAAATACTACGCAATTCAATGCTTTGTCATTGAGCTGTCTAAACTTACTCTGTAGTTCCAAGAGTGCACTGTAGACTTCACACTATGATGATAACACTAATAAAACAATTCCTTGTAATAAAATTAACATTATTCTACTCTAAGCACATAATCTCACTTATATGTTTTTAGCGCAGATTAAAGAACATATAAACCTACTTAATCTTGCGTAGATACAAAGAGAAAGTATTTTCCGAGTGTTTTCATAAAAAATAACTTGAAAATTAGAATCATTCATATACATGACTCATAAATATACCAACACACAAATATTTAATGTATTACCAACTTGGGTTTTGTGCGTTGTTACAAAATACAATACTATGTAGAGCTTCCGCTCCAACAACTTTTGTGTACTTTCATAAATAGAGCTTGTGATTTCATACTTCTCCAAATCACTTCACAGTTGTTTCTACCTCTACGTATCAACTATATATATATATATATATATATATATATATTTCCATTTACAGACTCATAAATATAAATACTAAGACTAATACTTTTCGTAGAATCTAACTGAATCAAACATTTAAGATGACAATAAATTTGACTCGCTCGATATGATTAACATGGATCTAGAAAGATTGAATATCGACTCATTAATAATGCCCCTTCTTTTCGTAAGAGACTAACTCGGTGGAGACGTAAATCTCACCAACTTGTAATTAATATCTTCAACACCGTTAACAATCTGGATATTCTTCCCATCTATGGTGGTGATAGCCACACCCCTCCTTCCAATAAAGACTAATTGACCCCTAAAAATGATGAAACTAATTCACTCACCAAACCGCTTAGTCCATCCACACTCTCGAACAGTTTCTCTCCCTTAACCCTAATCCACTCATCTTCTAATGAACCCACCTCCTCCTAGTTGCACAAAGTTTTTTCTAGCTTCTATCACCTTATCTTGAACGAAACAATTACCTCCTATATTCATTATCACCATTCCTTCCTTTTACATGATAATGAAATCCTCCCCTCTATTAAAGACATT
>JZKD02S1673704.1:744965-760906 GCA_000966675.3 Picea glauca | reverse complement strand
TAATTATATTCCTTCTACTATCATAAATATATCCTCACTTAAAATGGACCATTTCAACACTGAACTCAACTCCTAGAAAAATGATTTAACTTTTGCCTTGCCCTTAGATTCCTTCCTATAGAATATAGAATTTTCTACATCAAATCAATCACCCATAACCTTTTAATCAATGAAGTGGAAGAACTAAGGAAAGAATTAAGAAGAATCCTCTCACATTATGAACCTCCTAAATCGAACCCTACTAAAGAACAATTTGTCTCCATTTGTAGCCTCAATGATAACCCTCCCATCCTCATCCTAAAAGATGACAAAGGTAACACCACGGTCATTATGAATACCATAGACTATGATTCTAAATTTTAGAACTCCTCGCCTTTGCCACCTACAAAAATATTCACAAAAACACTATTAACACTATCATTAACATAGTTATGAAAGCTATCGAATATTTAACCCTATATCCCTCCACACAATATCATCTCATCCCTCACAACCCGCAAACCCAAAGGATCTATGGACAACTTAAAATTCATAAGAAATATATTCCACTCTGTCCTATAATAAGTGACATAAGAGCTCCAATGCATGCCCTTGCTCGATTCATAACTAATAAAAGTCAAGCTTTCGTCGGAAAAACTTCATCATTTATCAAAGACAATGTTGACTTCCTTCATAAAACCTATAATTTCCACATTAATGAACAATACTTTATGTTCAACTTCGATGTCATTTCCCTTTTTACCAAACTACCTTTTTCTGAATCGCTAACCCTGATCTCTAAAATATTTGATTGAAACACTGGACCTCATTGATGAAAACCCCCACCCACTTCGTAGGGTTTGCACAACCTCCTGGTCTAGGGTCGATCATATTTGGGAGTTTGATTAGCTCACAGGATCTTGTTGATCCCTCACAACCTGAACACACAAAGGTCTTAAACCTTCTTCCTCGAGTGAAAAATCTACCATTTGGGGGTTCCCTAAACCAAACCAAGACTTACAAGGGTCTGTGGGCCAAAACTATGGGATAAATATCCAATATCTAAAAAATTCAGGACTTTGAAGCTCCAAGGTGTCGGGAGTCTCAACAAATATTACCGTGTTCCTCTTGAACATCGAAGTTTCCGAGCACTGAAGAACAAAATAGATCAACGGTCCACATAACCTGTTGAAATCCATTCTGGGGTATAACTTTGGGACTTCGGGCTTTGACGGTCCTTTCCACTCCAACGTGTTACTCACCTAGAGCATTGAATTTCAAATTCGATGATCAGATGAATCCTATTCCAACACCAGATCAATGGTCTATCACTGCTTCACAATTTATACATCAAGGATTTTCACAACACCTCTCCATAGTTCTCCTAGAGTTTTGGCCTCCTGGAAAGAAGATCCATTGACATGTGTTCACTAGAACCAATGCTCCAGATGAGTTTTAGACTTCGGAATATCGGGGGTGTTTCTACCTCCTATGTACTCCTCAAATGAAATTTGTCGAACTCACGAAGTTCAAAGGACTTTTGGTGATAACTCTTATGCTACTTTCCTAGATCTAAAGGCTAGGAAAGGATTTGTTTCTCCATGAGTAGATCTCATCCCATCATCCTACAAACTAGTAAAACTCCTCTTTATTCAAAGGATCTTGGTCACTATCCTTCCTGAGCTTGACCAAACGAGGAAATTTCAACCTGTGGCACCTTCCTTTTCACTCCTCTTAACACTTTACAACTTTATAATTAGAAATTTTTCTAAGTCACTCCTGCGCACCTTTGGTTCCTGTTCACCTTGAGCATTTGGATTTTCTTGAGAATTTTTTGTGAACTCCTTGCACTCTCCAGACTCAGGCTCTTCAAAACTCCAACTGAGTGTAGACCCAATGCACACCTTGCATGGGTTTGTTCTCAAATGTTCCTCTCCACTGAGTGATTATGCACTACTTGCACTTCCTCTACAAAGTTTCATGCTACCTCTTATGATCTTGTTCTGAGTCATAATTGACTCGGACTTCACACACCTTGTGGGAGCTATGCACTTCTTTCACTGTAGCTCTTATAAGAGAAACAATTTCAACTTAAGGAAATATTAACAGTTCCTCTGTCTAGCTAAGAAATGCATACATATGAGCATAATCAACCACACCAAGCAAATAACATAACATTCAGTCAATGAACTCATAAATAAGTAACACCGTGCATTTGGAATCAAACCTTTATGCTTATATTCATTCAACAAAGTATGTACATGGACTCATATATTTCTCAATAGCTCTCTACAATAATAACCCACACCAATAAGAATAAGGTTCAGCAATAAAAACAATAAGTTTCAACAACACAAACAATAAGGTTCAACAACCTCTTTTGGGCATAGATTACATATATTTATACATGAGGAGCTTCTTGAGCCTTCCCTCCAACCTATGATAGTGCTATCTTATCATAGTTAAAAAATTCATCTACTAAGGCCTATTACATTGAATGAGCATTTACAAATGACATAAGACCTGATGCTCAAAATCTATACAACCCTACATATAATTAAGAGGATTACAATCTCTTGCGATCCTATACAATGGCTCAATCCTATAAATATTAAATGGATTTAATTACAATGGTTTTAAAACATCAAAATGATGCGCTCTCCTCAGAATTCAAAACAGTTTGAAATGTGTGTGCTAGGTGATGAGTTGTCCTCCGCTTGACCTCTCTAGACTGATGATGATGCTCCTGCATCATACTCCTCTGGAAAAAATATTCATGAGTTCCTTTCCATGAGATCTTGTACTATTTTTCGATGCTTCTGAATATCAGGTTCAGTTACCCAACTAGCATCCTTTGTTTGGTGATCTTTCCACTTCACCAAGTACTCAAAATAAGTTTTCCTCTCGGTTTGCTTGTCAATTCTTTGATCCAAAATTTTATCCATTTGTGGCTTCTTTGTTGTGGGCATCTGCTTTTCCCACTGGATATCCTTTTGATCACTTGATTCTCTTGTATCATCCATCTTGTTAGGGTACAGGTTTGCAACATTGAATAACAATGATATTCCAATATTTTCTTGTAGTTCAACCTCATAAGCATTGGCATCAAATTTTATGAGGATTTTACATGGTTATATATTCTTCATCTTTAACTTGTTATATGTTCCCCTTGGGAACCTTTCCTTCCTTAAGTGTGCCAAAAATTGATCTCCAACTTTGAAATGAACCTATCTTCTCCTCTCATCTATTCATCTCTTGTACTTTTGGATGCTATCCTGTAACTATCCCTTTATCTGATCATGTAGCGCCTGCATCTTTGCAGCAAGGTATTCTACTCCTTCACTTCAAAAATCATCATGTCCTAAATTTCTCTATTCTGAAATTTCTCTCGGATGCATCCCATACACTATCTGGAATGGGATTTTACCATTGCTTATGTTTAGTGATTCATTATAAGAAAACTCTATTTGGGGCAGAATTTGATCTGACTGACTGTGATGTTCAGTGACCAATCTCCTCAGTAAATTTCCCAAACTTTGATTTACTACTTTAGTCAGTCTGTTTTTCTGAGGGTGATATGATGAAATGAAGCACAAGTTTTTCCTTAGGTTCTTCAACACACTCCTCCAAAAGTGTCCCATGAATTTGGTATCTCTGTCTGGGACTATACTTCTGGGAAATCCATGTAATCTCACAACCTCCTTGAAAAATAAATTAGTCTTGTGAGTAGCATCACTGGTTTTTTGGCATGGTATAAATTGTGCCATCTTTGAGACCCTATCAACTACTAGAAATATGGAATCACTCCCCCTATAGGTTCTTGGTAATCCCAACACAAAATCCATTCTTATGGCATCCCAAGGCCTGTTTGGAATGGGAAATGGCCGATACAAACCCGTGTTTTGTTGTTTCCTTTGGCATATTGGAAGATTCTACATTTGTGCACAAATTTCTTCACATTGGACCTCATACCTGGCCAATGGTATGAAGAAATCAGATGTGCATAAGTCTTATAATGGCCAGAATGTCCATCCAATCCTCCACTATGCTTTTCTTTCAACAGGTTGTCTCTCATTGAGCATTTTAGAATACATAATTGGATTCCTCTGAAAAATAGTGCATCTTATATCAAATTATCCATCCATTGACACCTATCCCTTAGCAAAGGGTTCTCACATGCTTCATAAGCCTCCTTGAAATATGGATCTTCACGATACATTTCCTTAAGGTGTTCAAACCCTAAGGTCTCCACTTGAAATTCTTAGATAATCAGACATCTTTTTATCAAAGCATCAACAACTTTGTTAGCTCTACCACTAATGTTCTTAATAACAAACATAAAATTATGCATGAATTCTACCCATTTAGCATGTCTTTGGTTCAACTTCTCCTATCTCATTATGAACTATAAATCCTAATTGTCATTGTACAATACAAACTCCTTCAGAGTAAGGTAATGCCTCCATTTTTTTAGAGCTTGTATTACAACATAAAAATCCTTATCATGCGTTGAGTAATTCCTCTTGGTGTCATTCATATTCTCACTGAAATAAGAAACATGCTTATTGCGTTGGCTCAAGACTGCACCAATAGATACTGCACTTGCATCACATCACATCTAAAATGTCTTCTTGAAATTTGGCAGAACCAGAATCGGTCGTTCTGTGATCTTCTCTTTTAATACTCCAACGCCTTTTTCAGCTTCTACTTTCCAATTAAAAGATCTTTTCTTTTTCTTTACAGTGTCTAGTATGGGTGCCAAAATGCTACTGAAATTCTTGATGAATTTCCTATAAAAACTTGCTAACCCATGAAAAAATCTTACCTAAAAGAAGCTTATTGGAGAAGGCCATTCTTTGATATCTTCTCTGGATCCATCTTCAACTCATTTAAAGAGATCATAAAACCCAAGTATATGAGTTATATCTTCACGAAAGAACATTTCTTCAGATTTATCAACAACTTCTCTTATTGAAACCTCCTCAACACGAGGTTCAAGTGTCTCAAATGTTCTCCTTTAGTCTTACTACAAATTAAATGTCATCCAAATACACAATTAAAAATTTATAAATGAAATCCTTGAGCACCTCATTCATCAATCTCATGAATGTGCTTAGGGCATTTGTTAAGCCAAATGGCATAACAAGCCACTCATACAATCCTTCATTCATCTTGAATGTTGTCTTCCATTCATCTCCCTCTCTCATCCTTACATGATGATAGCCACTTTTTAGGTCTATCTTGGAAAAACAATTTGCTCCACTTAAGAAATAACTCAAGTCATCCATTATGGGTAAATCTAATCTATACCTGACTATTATCTTATTTATGGCTCTCAAATATCTGCACATTCTTCAACATCCATCTTTCTTTGGACTCAAGACAACTGGTACTGCGCATGGACTCAAACTTTCTCTGACCAAGCCTTTATCCAACAACTCTTCGACTTGATTCTTAACCTCTTCATTCTCTTGAGGTGTCAACCTATATGCTTCTTTATTTGGAAAAATCACTCCTGGAATAAGGTCAATGTGGTGAATTATACTCTTGATGGGTGGTAAAGAATGAGGTAGCTCATCGACCACGATATCAACAAAATTATTCAACAATTATTGAATCTCTACAAGTAGATCATTTAAAGAATTACTTGTAAGGATGACTCTGGGATTCATTACAACAACAAATTGCATTTCCTATTCGTTCTTGACTTATTTCAAGAGTTCCTTCCCACTCATGAGAAGTATTCTCGGACTAGCTTCTTCCTTCACTCCCGTATCTTCTATTGGAAGAAACATATGCTTACAACCATTGTTCTCAAGGGTGTAAGTATTTTTCCTTCCATCATGTATGAAATTTTTGTCATATTGTCACGGTCTTCCCAAAAAAACATGGCAAACATCCATAGGTATGACATCACTTATACTATCATCCTTATAATCTCCTATTTTAAACTCAACATTGTATTGTCGAGTTACCATGACTTGGTGTCCCTTCAACAACAAAGATACTTTGTATGGGTTTGGATGTGCAGTTGTCTCCAACTCTATCTTTTCCACCATTTCTATGGATACCAGATTATCATTACCCCCACTGTCTATGATCACATTGAATACCTTATCTTTGGTCTTTCAGGTAATCTTGAACAAACTGTTTCTCTGGACTGTCTATTTTTCCTCTTTCTCTGGCTTTATGAGAACATTACTCATAATGAGGGATATCCCTTCTTATGTTGTTTATTCCTCCACATTCCTCTTCTGTTCTTTGAAAATGAGAGCTTCTCCACCTCCTTCTTTCTTCTTATCGAGACATTCCCCATACATATGCCCCATCTTTCCACAAGAATAACATTTCACTTCTCCTCCTCTACTTCTTCCTCTTCCTCGAGAAAAAGGGATTATTCCACCATATTGTCCCCCTCTTCTATCTGGTTGTGATTCTTTCCATCTTCACCTCTAGGTTTCTAGAATTTTTCTCCGGAAATTCCTCTGCCTTTGTTTGGTGTTTTCCCTCTGTTTTGTCGGCTTTTCTTCCTGGCCATCTTTGCCTCTACTTTAAATTCCATATGATAAGAATCCTATAAAATTTATAATTCAATCATACTGATTTCATCTTGAATCTCATACCTTAGGCTATGTAAATACCTCACAGTTTTTTCTTCATCATTCTCTTGATGCCCTGCTCTGATGTTCAGCCTGTAAAATTCTTTAGTGTACTCTTTCATTGAGAAGCCTTTTTATCTTAGGTTATGAATTTTTCTAAATATATTTATAAAAAAATATTTGGGTATGAATTTAGATTTTAAATTATCTACCATTCTATCCAAACTTTTGAGTTTTTGTTTACCTTTGCACCTTCTGTCAGCTTGTAGTCTGTCCCACCATAGCGTTGCATATCCCTTCAATTTGGTCATAGTGTGCTTCACTTTATTCTCCTCATAGTCAAAGTACTTTTCCAAAGAAGTTATCCAATCTAGTATATCCTCAACATCCAAGTTGTCTTCATACATTGGGACCTCTAATTTTCCTCTAGCTCCCATTTTAACAAAAAATCTTAATAGTCGCTCTTCTGCAGATTCTTCCCCCGCAACTCCTGCTTCTACTTATTCACTCTTAGCCTCACTGATGTAACCATCATAAGGTTCTATCCTCAACATTGCCTCCATGGAATCTAATATTTCACAAAGTCTCCTCATCTCATCTTCCATTACTGGATTTTCTATCGGTCAGTCCTTGCATCTTCTTCGCGACATGGTACCAAGTTTTCTTACACACATAGAAAAATTCACGCTTTTATACTACTTGATGGTATCATAAAAAATATTATCCCTTTCCTTCTATTAGTAGATAAAGTCAATCTCTGACACCACTTGATGCAAACCACCACCCACTCCCCGAGGTTCACTCGACCTCTCGGTCTAGGATCAATCAAATTCGAGATTTGGATCAGCTTGCAGGATCCTTTTGATCCCTCACAACCCAAGCACACATAGGCCTTAAACCTTCTTCGATGAGTGAAAAATATTCCTTTTGGGAGGTCCCTAAGCCAAACAAATACTTAGAAAGGTCCATGGGCTAAAACTATGGGCTAAATCTCTAACATCCAAAAAAATTGAGACTTTAGAGCTCCCTGGCTTCAGGAGTCTCAACAAGTTTTATTGCGTTCCTCCCGAAGGCTGAAGTGGTGGAGAAACAAACAAAAACAAATATCAATGGTCCACAAAACCCATTGAAATCCACGATGGTGCATGACTTCAGGACTTTGTGTTTCGATAGTTCTATCAAGGCTAGGAAAGGCTTCGTTTCTCCATGAGAGGATCTCGTCCGCTCATCCTCCAAACTAATAAAATTCCTCCTTCTTCAAAGGATCTTGGTCACTATCCTTCCTGATCTTGACCAAGTGAGGAAATTTGAACCTATGATGCCTTCCTTTGCACTCTTCTTCACACTTTACATCTCCGGACTTAGAAAGTTTTCTAAGTCAATCTTGTACACCTCTAGTTCCTGCTCACCTTGAGACTTTGTAGTTTCTTGAGAACATTTCATGCACTCCTTGTGCTCTCTAGACTGAGACTCTTCAATAGTCTTTCCAAATAATGTTTCCAAATATGCTATTGCGGAACACTCTTTTAACTCCAAACACCTCATTTTATTTTACCAAACGAAAAGTTTATCCTCTGCCCTACATTACTCCTCCCAGCTCATTCACAAAGCCCTAGAAATTGAAAAAAACCGTGACAACTTCATTCGCAAAGATGGGTACAAGTTGAACCATTCATGGAAACGTGTCATTCTCTACATCAACCATTCTTCTTCGTATCTCTAAATCATTTATCAATCTTTCAATTTGAATTTGAATTTAAAGTATATGCACTTCAATTCACTTCATCTTATTTAAATAAAAATAATATCTCCTTTCTTTCCATTTGTCAATTCTTCTCATTTTTAACCCCCCATTTTTCCCTTCATTATTTTAATTCAATCAACTTCCTTCTCTAACTCTAACATCTTTTTAATTCTTTATTATGTTTCCTACCTTTCATTATTATTCTTCCACCATAACTTTTTTTTCAATTCTTTATTATTATTGTTATCATTATTTTTATTATGTTTCCTACCTTTCATTATTATTCTTCCACCATAACTTTTTTTTCAATTCTTTATTATTATTGTTATCATTATTAATTGATCTAAATTTATTCTTAACTAATTATTTATACCTAAAATCATTATTATTATTTCTCATACATTTTCTTCATTTATTCTCAATTAATTCTTTAATATTATTTCCCCTACTTATCATTATTATTTTTTCACTTTGAATCTATCTTATTTCATTATTAATATCACATTAACCCCTAGTGTAATTATTTATTATTATTGTTCTTACATATCATCACTATTTTACCTATTTTTATTATCAATACCTCTTGTCATTTATTTTCCTTTCCGTCAATCTTAACTTAATCTATAAAAGCAAACCTCATCACATTTTTAAAGTCTTATGAGTTTTTTATGTCTCTCATCTCAAAACCTAATATAATTCAATCTAAATATTTCCTAACATTATAACTAACTAACTAACTATGAAAACTTACATTCTCATACTTTTACTTTTACGATATGAAATCAATTCCATTCCAATTTACAGAATAAATGCTCCTAAGAAAGATTAAAAGGAGAGAGGATTGTTTCATAAATGGCAACGGTCGCAACTATGTATCGATTGCCTGCTTTACAGGCCGAAACTCTCTATACTAATTGGAGAATGGAAGACAACGTTTGATGACCTATTTCATCAACTTCAAAGAGACATACTGGCTTGCAATTCTCAACAGATTTCGGTGTTTCCTCAGCACGTCAACAACCATAATTGTTACAAACCAGAATTCAGAATTAGAGGGTCAGGATTAACGCTGCCGGGATACAACTAGAGAAGCGGATTACTGAAATTCCCCAGCTTAACATCATTGGTGTAAATGGCATGGATAGGGTTCGAAAATAACATTGCTCTTGAAAATCTATAATATTTTCAAGGTTACTAATGTCTTCGATGTTGTAATTTGGGTTACAGTTAATCAATTTATATTAGAGTTTGAGTTTATTGCTCAAAAAATCAAGCTAGAGCTTGAAAACGGTGCCGATGTTGACCAGCAAATTCTGTTTTCTGCCTATCTCAAGATCACGAAATTTGTATTGATTTTATACATGTAGAGTAAACTCAATTAGAGATCAAAGTAGTGTTGGAAGCCAACAATATTTTTTTTAAGTGCTCTAAAACAAAAAGAAGCTGCCTACACCTATTGTCTTCTAATCGACAAATCATCATCGCATTTTGCAACTAGACATTTGTTTCATTTCTTGCGACAATTGCAATTTGATTTCGATTCAGTTTTCACAACTGAAAGTGTGAAAACTCCTCCATTGTTGTTTGGACTGTCATAATCTTTTATTGATTTTCTGAAAGACATTTTACCATTGGGTTATTGTATGACTACGAATGATTTTCAAACTATATCCATTCACTTTGATTGCGCAACTTGATTTCTTTGATAAAGTATTGAAAATGTTAAGTTATGAGTTATCTTTGATTTCATAAGGGTCCTAGTTGATTTTGGTTTTATATATGATATGATTCTTATTGTTTTGAGCTCTTAACTTATCATTTTCATATGGTCATTGGTTGCAATGTTTTTACACTTTGATTGTGCTAAAAAATGCATGGGTCATATATCATTTTGATTTCATATTTGAGTGGCAATGTTTTACACTTGTCGCGTTGGTAAAACCTTTGGATGTCATGTTGGATTGAACTATACACTTGGCACATGAATTTAACATATGGTATTTGTTTTATGTTTGATCGATGGCACGTTGATGCGGTTATACACCGATGTGGGTTGGCCGATTAATATGTTTCAAATGTTATGATGACTGATGGGAAAGCGCTGTACCCAGCCATTAATGCATTGCATGGAGGTGGTAATCCCACCACCTTCACACGCATTACATTGATTCACACCCCTTTGAGCGCCTGCAACTCTTAAGCCCTATCGTTTTTACTCCTGCGTGTTGTATGGTTTAAACCAAACCCTATCATGAACAGAATCCATGGCTCCTATCATAAGAGCCGAGCCCAATGGGTGCCAAGCATTGCTGATGCTCGATGGCGCTTATAGCGACCTGGAAAATTTTGGGTGGCTCTCGTTTATAAAGAAGTTCGATGGTTACAATCCTATCGTGGCTCGGCAATTTGCATTATCATTCGATGGTTGCCGAGCCAAAGTTGGAGATGTTCAACTTGAAATTAATGAACAGTTTCTTAGCTTGGCAACCAGCCTACCTGCTACTGGACAGAAGTGGTCCAAAAGTTGCAAGGTGGATGATGTCCCGTGGACATTGTTATTCCAGTCTTGGATGGTGAACTCTTGCAACAAGGGCTTGCCTGCAAAAATGCTGAAACCACGTTGGTATGATCTCCTAATGATAATCAAGAAATTCATTACTTGTGAGGGCAGGTACAGGTTCATTTTCTTGTTTCACCTTCGTCTATTGATGGTTTTTATGGGTTTCGAACTTAGTATGCCCCACTATCTGCATAGAAGTTTGTTCAAAATGGCTAAAAGGTACAAGGGTAGCCAGTTCGATACCAGCCTCTTCCATTTGGGGTTGATTAAAATGATTATGGTTTACGAGTTAGGGTTACGTCGTAATTGTTGGGCTGATTTTCTCAGTCGTAATGGCTTCGAAGAATCGGAACCTCCGCAGGTTGATAAACCTATGATAATCGGAACCTTGCCTATTCCCCCTGTGCCTTATAGCGTTTTTCTACCCAAACCTCTACCCGACCCACCTACGAATTTTCCTATGGCTGTAACTAAACAGGTTGAAATTGATAAGCCCACAACCAAAAAGACTAAAGCTAAGACTGGTGCTAATTCTAAAGGAAATAAAAATGCTAGGTTAATATCTCGAATGGCAAGAAATAAGCCTAAACCCCCTGCCAAATCAGAACCTATCGTGGTCAGCGAAGACTCTGATTCATAAATTAAACGTTTTCTCGCCGATGAGTATCCTTACTCGGAAGGCTTGTGTGAAAAACCTCCTCACGACTTTGTCAAGAATTTGCCACCCTGTCTGCGGGATGATCCTAATTTTCCTGGTATTAAACTACCTCAAGAAACCCTCGGTGAATCATCAAAGCCCCCTTCTGTTCAACCTACTATTCCACCTTGCGATCAGTGTGGATTGTGGTTGGAGAGGTACTACATGGATGTGCCGATGTTGCAATCTAGAATATATGATTTGGAAAACCAAGTGGCAAAGCTCACTGGTCACAACACGAAGGTGGAACCCTCTGATAAGAAGCAACGAACAACTGGTTCAATTCTGTTCAAGAATGTCGAGTCAGCCACGACAATCGTCAATTCCAAATTGGCATAGCCTCAGCAATCTTGCTGGTATAATTTTCACCCATTTATATGGCATGATCATAAATTCGATGTACATTGTTGACCTGCTCTGTCATGCATTTGTTGTATATAATTTTTTATTATTAATTTTTGGACTGGTTTTGATTAGATTTAATTTGATTGATCATGATTTGATTTGAATACTCTGTTATTAAGGATTGTTGATATCATTTCTATTTTGGAACATAGTCAATATCTCTGTTCGATTTGGTTATATCATGTACGATATGATGGGCAAATTGGTTAGTTGTTGTGATTGTATATTCTATGCTCAGACCAGTATGTGTATTATTTGTTACATAATCAAATTTCGAATGGATATGAATAGTGGTTGTTGCGATTTGAACTACATTCGATTGTAACGAATATATCGTTTGATTTTGATTTGAGGAATGAGATTGATCGTATCCAATCTTATGATTTGTGTCTATAATTAAGCTCAGCTATATTCATTTTGGTTATTTGCCCGGTTTATATTATGGATTCTGTTGACTCTGTCAAGACCCTATAGGTTGACTGTGTGGTGATCAATAACGAAATGCATTTGATTGTTACTCATTCGGTCTGATTCCATTTTTAGAACGATTTACCTATCTTTGCGTTTATTTGAACGATATCGATTTATTGATATGACTATAATGAGTTAACGATGGTTATGATCATTGTTTTTGTCATGTCTGTTCACCATGCGATACTCAGCAACTGTATTCTATAACAAATTTTAATGGATATGTTCCATAATTGCAACAACTTGTTTATTTTGACAATTGAATAAAATGATATGAATTTCACACAGCTGTAACCAATCGATTGTGATAAGGATCGATTATTATCATATCTATTTTGGATTATATCATACGGTTGGCTTAGAATTGCATTTGGATACGAAACACTATGATTATTATTTGCCCCGATCTTGTGATAACTGAAAAACAGAGCATCCTTACCCTGTCCCGATTGTATTCTTTTTCAATTTGAATGATCAATGTGCTTGAACTATTTGTAATTCGTTTTGATGAAGAATAGAAAATTAAATTAGATTTGATTTCTTTTAAGATTTTATTTGATTGATATCTAGTCCTGTTTGCTATTCTGGACTAGCTACAGAATCAGATGATTCTGTAGCTAAGTCTATAGAGTCAATTTTTTATTGTTTTCTTAATAAAATATCCTTCTAATTTGATGTTTGTGTTCTATTGCAGGTAAATTCGAATTGGCAATAGATATCATGAGCAGTTAGGGGATGATCTACAGATTTTACTTGCATTTTATTTCCTTAGTTTAGGTGATTTTGGGATTTTTCCCCAGATTATGTAAAACAATTTGCTATTATTCACAAAGATGTTTTACCTTGTGAGAAACCTATATAAACTTGTGATTTTTGTAATAATCATCATCCTCAGTTGTGGGAGAACAAGGATATGGAGTTCTGTTATAGATTGGAGCAGAATTGATGTTTTGTCATAGCTTTTGCTTTTCAATATATCAACACTTTGTTTCAAGTTTTGTATATCATTTTGTTTATGGTTTATGATTACTTTTGCTATCTAAATCAAATTCAAATGATATAATTTTATTACTGTTATCTATATCTTGTTCTTCCAAATCAATAAAAGACATAACAATTACTAATTCATTTTAGTGAATGATAGCTTTGTCTTCTTCATAAATTGAAGTGTTAAATATAAGTTTTTTGCATAATAGGTTTCCCTTATTGCAGAGATTTATCATCAGAAGATTGTTATGATTTTCTTTTATGTCTTGTTTGTCCTGTAACATACTTCAAGAAGCAGTACAACTGATTGTTTTCGAAAAGCTTAAGGACTAAAGGGTGTGAATTTCTTCCTCCAATCAGCTTAAGAAGTCATTCTACACAGGGCAGACTTGGAGTGTTTCCAGGTCAATTAGTTAGAGGTTTATTGTTTTGATTAAGTAGTTTAATGTAGATAGAAGTTGAATCAGATTTATATTAGATTGTTTAATTTCAGTAAATATATTAGATTATTTAATTTCAGTAATGTTTAGTTCTTTTTCATAAAATAGAAAAATCGAAAAGAGATTCTTGGTTGTCTTAGGGCAGTAATCAATTGAGTTTTGCAGGTTTTAATTAAATATGTAGATTTTTTATAGTGTATATTTGTGAATAAGAAATAACGTAGCTGCTAATTAAGTAGTTGATTTGAGTTATTATAATCATAATTAGTATCTAGTATATATAATAGTTAGTAATTTATAGTTTGAAGATAGAATAGTTAGAGTTGTTTGCTTTTAGTTTATTAGTTCCTTTTCTTTGTTTTATTAGTTTCTAGTTTCCTTTATTTTAGTTTGTTTCTTGTAATTAGTTACAGTTTAGTTTGTTTTAGATTACTTAGCTCAGATCATTTCTCTCTTTGGTTGTCATAGAATACCTTAGAGCGGCCAACGAAGCCGTTAAACTCGTCAGGGTGGTCCATTCCAAACGGCTTGGGTTATTTAGACAACCCCGGACCCGTTCCACTCTCCCAGTTGACGGATGGTCAATTTCGTCCGTCAACAAATGGCGCTAGAAGGAGGGCCTAAACTTAATTAATAACACGAGGTGGTCGCAAGACTCTTTCTCCACCTAATCGCACTCCCATAGTGACTAGAAGCCGTTCACAAGATAATATCCCCCCTCAAACAACAACTACTTCAACCGAAGATCTACAGATCGCAGTTGAGCCAGCAACCCCTAATACTACAGGTGGTGACACCCAAGAGATTATCCGTCAATCTCTTCTTAAAACACATAGTGCCTTAGCCCGTCTCAGGCAACCAAACCGTCCATGGGTTCAACCTTTAGACTTCTCTGATATCAGAGAACAATTAGGTGACATTAACCTCATTGTAAATCCTACAGATCCGAACACAAATCCTGCTGCAGGAGGATCTGGGATACCCCCTTCACCACCTCCCTCACCTCCTCCATCATCTCCTTCCTCTTCAAGAGGAGATTCCTCTTTTGACGAAGGCAATCCACCTTCTCATCCTCCTTCACCTACTACCCCAATGGAAAATCAGAACAACCCTGCTAGACCTTGGTTGGACCAGGATGCCATAGTTGTGCCTGGAGCCCAAAATCCTTTACCTAAGCACCCGGAGAAGTGGCTGCCTAAGTTTGATCCCGATTCAAAACAGATAGTTGAAGATCATATCAAAAAATTTATGTTAGCCATCAGACTCCGGAATGTTGAACATGAAGATGTTGTCTGTAGGTTGTTCCCTTACACCTTTGAGGGTAATGCATCCACTTGGTACTTTGCCCAGCAGCCTCACACTATAGTGTCTTGGGAAAAATTTGAGTCATGTTTTTTGGAAAAATTCGGAGATGGCAAACCTATGGAAGTCTTAGTCATGGATCTTTCAAACTTAAAAATGAATGCAAAAGAAAAAGTTAAAGATTTTAATCAAAGATTTTTAACACTTAAAAATAGAATCCCTCCAGACTCTATGCCAGCTAAAAGCCTTGTAATAGTTTATTACACTAAAGCTTTACATCAAAGTATAGCTATTTGGGTGAAAAGATCCAAAAAGGCCACATTGTTAGAAACCTTCGAAGAAGCTACGCAAATTGAAAAAGAAATTCTTAGTCTTAAGGATTCTTCTAGCAACGAAACTGAGACTGTTTCTTCTTCCAAGGAAAAGATTGAAATTTTGCCCAGACCTACGCAAAACAAAACTCAATCCGAAAACTCTGATTTGGAAAACTTAACGAAAGTTGTACAAAAGTTATCTAATCAAGTTATAGACTTAAAAAGGTCGACTGAGGAAGCCTCTTCGAGTAAAGGACCCTACAAACCTCCTTTCTGAAAGCCTTTTCCCCCAAACCGGCCTAACCCAAACCCTGAAGGCTTGAACCTGGAAAGTTTGCAATGTGCTCTACAGACAATTCTAGGAGCCCAAGATGACTTGATCCCTCCTGACATTCCTCAAGAGGAAGTTGAGCAGGAAACAACCCAAGAAGAAGAGTCTTCTC